>JACAXG010000134.1:499697-743157 GCA_018881555.1 Amblyornis subalaris | reverse complement strand
CTCTCCTCTCCTCTCCTCTCCTCTCCTCTCCTCTCCTCACTGGTGTCAATTTCATTCCTTACAAGCTGAAAGAAAAACGTTGTGTGAGATTTTATCACCTTGTCTATGTTTAGTTAACAGTGACATCATTAACTTATTTCAAGCTTTTCTTTTTTAATAACAAGAGAAGTCCTGCCAGTTTTTAGGTTCAGTACACCCTGAGACAAATATTGCTATTTTATGGAATTGTTTGGGGATTTAATTTATTTTCAATTCACTATTTCTTATTAAAACTTCAATCACCCTCCATTTGATTGTAATTAAAACTGCACCTAGGCAATAAATTTTGTTCTCTGCAAATATGACACGTATAATTATGGAAAATCTAATTGTTCATATATTGCTCCTTTTCATGTGGTGTTAAAATAAGTGATGAAGTAATTAGATTTTTTTCCCTTTAAATATTCGAACAATAAAGAACAACAGAGTTTGTACTTTTCCTTGAGCCTGGGTCCATAATGCACTCTTCCTGACTCCATGAATTCTGAAATTATCTTCAGACCGAAGATAGGAAGTTGTTGATTTGTGTCCTGTTGAAATGGTAGAGGGAAGATGTTTCTGTGCAGTGGTGGGCTTACAGGAGCAGTGTGAAGAAGAGTGAGGGCTCCTGGGTTCGGTCCTGGAGAACTGTGGTGGGTACAGCGTTCGGCAGGTCCTGTGAGGATGGGAAAAAGGTGTTCCCCACCACATCCTTCCATTAACATCTTCATTACATCCAGCTCTGACATTTCTAAGGAAAAATATTGATTTCTTTAGATTTAGTTAACAAACCTGAAATTCATCAGTGGTTATGTTTCAAGGATATTTCTTGATTGTTGTGGTGCAACCTGTTACAGATGTCAGCAGGTTGCACTTCGTTATGAAGGGGATTTTTTCCCCCACAAAGAAGCTAGTAGGGAACACTTGCCAAAACTGAAAAGGTCATGAAGATTCTTTAGGTCTTGCCCTCTTGTACAGAAAATCCTTACATAATCCTTCAGCTTCAGTTGCTCCGTGCACGTTGGCAATGGCCGTGCTCCTGCTCTCCTGCTCTTTATGCCGTCTCCAAGTTGGTTTGTGTTACAGCAGCAGTGACTCACGAATGCTCAGTCCAGTGTAGAGTTCTAAACAGACAGGCTCTGCTGCTAAATTCAGCGGCTATTCCCCAAGTACCTTGTCTGAGTCAGAGACCGTGGAGCAGTGATTTTGTTTTTGCTGGATGCTTTTGGGCGGATGGTGCAGGAGTGGGCGGCTGTAACGCTCTCATTGCTGAGCAGGCAGTGAGCAATCCCCCTTGACGTTTGTTGTGCCACTTCTCCCCTCCCCACCTGCCTTTTTTTTTCTTTTTTTTGTAGAGGTTTACGTGTCTTCTGGAGTTGTCAGGATGTATTTATGTTTAACCAGGTCTTTAAAAAAATTAATGTGAATGAACAGAAGATGCTAGAGGAGCATGTTTACCTGTTCCCAAGGTGATAAAAGCAGATTGAGTTGAAATCCTAGGGGTGAGTATTTTAAGGTCGATTTCAAACAGAATCAGCCTTTAGCAACATAGAATATACTGACGTGTGTAAACCATGCGGTCCCACCAGGCACTTCCTCAGCATTTCCAATCCCTCTTCTCTTCCACAGCATTAATGACATGCCAGACTTCCCAGAGGCTCAGCAGAGATGTCCTTCCCTTCTGGCCCCTCAACTAGCCTTTTTTTTTTTTTTCTTTTTTTTTTTTTTTCTTTTTTTTTTTTAGCCCCTCAAACCTTGCATGCATCTTAAGGATATTCCTTTCATAACCAGTGAAGGGGAATGGAAGTCAAGGGACTAGTGCATGGCATTTTGCAATTCTAGGAACAGAATTTCATCTCATGACAGATTTCATGGGCTTCAATTTCATGTAAAAAGATGGGATCATATCTGAATGTAATATAATATTAGGTATAAATATGGACATGTCATGAAAGTATAATAACTTCAAGTTTAAGATTATAATCTGAGAAAGTTTTCATTAAGAATATATTGCTGTTTTTTCTCCCCAAGTAGAAATCCAGATGGTGTAATTTTACCTTCAGTTATTGTTTTCTATACCTTCTGATTTTTCTGTATACTTTCTCTCTATATTATAACCTCAACTCTTCGATATGCATCTCATTTTTAGGCTTTCATTTTCTAAAGCCAATGCTTGCTACAGCCAGCCTTTTCATTTACTAAGAATATAGTAAAGAGGTGACTACAGAAGATGAAAATGAGGAAAAATTACCTTTACAAAGTACAAACTGTGGTGTAGCATAACTATAACCCTGTGCCCTTGTAGCTGGGAGAATGGAGCATAGGTCTTCCTATAAGGTGCTTTAGCTTTTTGATTTCATGTTTTTAACCTTTTAATGAAGCATTATGCTTTTAACTGTTCTTATACTGTTCTCATATTTCATAAAAGGGCTTCCTGTATCTGCAATAGATTCACATAAGATACATATTTGCATAGGTAATTATTGCTGTATTGTAGGCAAAGCTTATGGCTGCAGGCTGTGTTCCTGATTCTGTTCTGAAAAAAGTATGGATTTAGTATTAACCATGCAATAGTATTACTGAYATTTTTTTCCTTGAATCAAGGTCTATGGTATGACTTGTAATTAAAATAAAAAGTAAAAATATTGTAATAGTGAATATAATAATAAGCATAATGGAAGCATGAAATGCAAGTATGTTCATGTGGTGCAAAGGAACAGTCTGTCATCTGGTTTATCCTACACTTAGAGATTTTACTAGTTTCTCATGGAAATATTATGTTTAATGGGTACAATATTTCTAACCATGTATGTCTGCCCACAATTTGAGTATTTCCTGCTTAGGATTACTTTATGCATGTACACCTTGTTTAGCCACAGTTATTAAATTTACTTTAACTTTCTGCAAAATCTCTTCATGTGAGAGACCCCTTTGKTCTTAATGTTAAGGGTTTAGTATTTTTCAACTTGGTGATCTTGAAAGCAAGTGGGGATATTTTGTATGTAAATACTGGTCCTATTCAGAATTGCCTTCCCTATTCGTACAAAATTTCACTCTCAGGATAAGGGAGGAGAGCGGGTAGGACGTATGTCCTTGATACAGTCAGGCTTTCTACAGTGATAATAAAAGAGTTTATATGGAATGGAACTAGTGCCACTACAGTCTTGTCAGATTACTGGATCTAAACTGAAGAAGTGGTTCAGAATTTAGACATATATATATACACACCCACACACACACATATATATATATACACCGCAGAATCGCAGAATAAGCTTGAGTTGGAAGGACCCACAAGGATCATCGAGTCCAGCTCCTGGCCCTGCACAGCACCATCCCCAAGAGTCACACCAGAGAATATTGTCCAAATGCTTCTTGAACTCTGTCAGGCTTGGTGCTGTGACACACTCATTCTTTAGAGCAGCTTTCAGCTTTGGAGGCTTGCAAAAGTTGCTATAAAAAGGCTCATCAACTTCTGTGCTTCCCTTAGCTTCATCATAACACAGTACTGTGCTTGTTTTTTTATGGTTGGTGAGGGCTTTTTTTGTCTCAATATTTAGTAACGCTGTGCATAGTTTCATGAATTATTAGTAAAATTCTTGGTTATGCTGTTTAATTGAAATACTTCTGTTAAAAAAATTTTCATTGTGCTCTCAGCTGCAACTACATCTGCATCAACTGTTTGCCATGGATTCGAATTTCCAGGAAGGACACGAAGGTGGCAGAGATGTGGGAACAAGATGTGCTTTTGCAGAATGCTTGACTACATGCTCTGATTTATTATTTAGCTGTGAGCTGTGTTCAGTTCAGCAGGGGAGCTTTTCTTCCCGCAGTTCCATTGAGATCTCTGTGTGTCAAGTTACTCTTGTGCAGTGACTTGGACATTGTTCCTACTCATATGCTGCCACTGCTTTCAACAGAATGTATTTTCAGTGGCCTCAATGCCTAGAAAAGACTGTTTTACATTTGCTTCTGCACTCTCTGATACCCAGTATGTTCACACAAATATTATACTGTTAATTTTTTCTGTACTGACAACCATTGATCTGCTTGAAAGCTAGAGAATTCCATTCCACTATATAGAATTAGGTTAATGATAGTAAATAACTGTATAATTAGAAGCTCTTTTACCAGATCAGAGTAAACTCATGTGTTTTCAAATTGCATCTAATATTAGGAAAGTTTTCTGGTATCTTTTTTATGTGTTTCACTAAAGATCAGGCAGGTGAGTGGAGAAAGTGATAAATGTTGATGGAAGCAAGTTTTCATTTGTTTCCTATAAGCAGAGTGTTTGCATGGAGCAATCTTTCTATCAACATGTACTAGGGGGATTTTTGCATCTGTGAAAGTTTACTACGTTATGAATTAAAAAATGTAGTAGTAAACTTGCTAACTCTGTAAGTCACTTAATGCAAGGGAAAATGCTGGTAAAAAGGATATACATAGAAATGTAAAGTTTAAAAAGTCTTGAAGTTAAACTTTTTTTTATCTGCAGTGAGAATCATTAAAACATCTACATAAAAGTCTGGCTCTGATATTTTCCCAAGCTACTTTTTTATCTGCAGTTGTAATGGCTGCAGTAAAAATGGAGCACTACAGTAAAAGCCATTGGAAAACTTTTGTGATCAGCAAATAAATTCCACTGGCAAGGGCTTGGCAATTGCTTAGAAACTGTTTCTAGGTGCTTTCTCAGCCCCATGAGCAGTGTTGTGAGGAAGCATTTCACAGCAGCTCACAGCATATTGAAGGTAGGGGACTCAGATAACCTGACACAGAGGAAGATTACAGATACTTTTCAGTTTTTCACATTTTTCAAAATGAATACTGGTATGCCACCTGTGTCAGTACTTGTGCTCCTGCTGGACCATTGCTGTGTCGTGGAGTCCAAGTGTGATGTATCTATTGCCTCTGCAATACATTTTAGAGCAGCATGCAAGGAAGTATAAATCCCTGACACAGGACATGCCAGTAACAGGTTCATTTTTACAGCACTGCCCATAAGCTATCCTTGAGGTCACTATGTTTTTACTATCTCTTACATGCTAAATAAAAAATGAAAAAAAAGCCCCATGTTGCATGATTCATTTTGCTTACGTTAAGCTTTACAATAGGAAGTTGTCTAGTCGAAGGTAGGAGTGTAGGCTTCCTCTGTGCCTGCTGGAAAATAGGCTCTGCCACAGTGGAGTGGAGGATTTGTTTCACTCTTTTTCAGTCCCTTTGGTGCTATTTCCTCTTTAGAAGCACAGGAAAATGTATCATCCTTTTAAATTTCTTCACAGTTTAGCTCCTTCTTGCTCATCTACTTTGTGAATTATTTTTTTTAATGCCAGCTGTGACCTGCAACCCTTTTGCATCCCTTGCAAACCCTTACTCTCTTTGAAAAGCGCAAGCTCATATAATCAAGTATAAATACAAATTCTTTCATGTATTTGACATATTTTCCAAATTGTCAAACATTTATAACTGAAACAGACAGACATAGCAGGGTTCTGTCTGACCTGCAAAACACAGTAGTAGTGTAGTAGTTTTTATTTACATCTTGATAGGTAGTGGGCATCATGTACACCTGTGTGACCTCCCTGTGCTCAATAGGTTTTCCATAATTATATTTTCCCCTATCAGTTGAGAATCAAAGCTCTAAAGTCCTGCCCATCAGAGATCAATTCTGTCACTGGTAGAACCAAAGGAAGCATTCTCTCGTGTCCTTCCCTATTCACTAATAAGGATGGTGCCAATTACAACAGATCAGGTTTTCATCTGTTGTGGCTCAACTTGAATGTACTTCTTATGTGTAGGTCTGGCTCAAGGCACTTTTATGTCAACATCTTTGGAGTTCTTGGGAGGTTTTTTTGGTGTTATTTATATGAAATCAAGCATTTGAGGTGAATTTAGAAGACTGAAAAAGATAGCTCAAATGTCTTCTTTGTAAGCTGCCAAAATCATACAAAATGTCATAGAACAGTTTGGATTGGAAGGGACCTTAAAGATCACCTAGTTCCAATCCCCCTGGCCATGGGCAGGGACACTTTCCACTAGATCAGGTAATATGGATTTTATTTGTAAATCCCCTACACATGGCTTTCACGAGACTTTCATGGAAGAAAGTTCACCTGCAGAGGCTAAAAAGAAGGGCCAAAAGCCGCTCACCAAAGTGAAACAGTCACATATGCAACAAGTTACAGAACAGAATTTTTAAAGCACCAAAGACAGTTGGACCCATAATGTCCTCCTTTTCAGTTGAAGGATGGCATCCAAGCTCTGCTAACACTTGTGTATATATACCAGATGTTCATCTTCAGGATCACAAATCTTGGAAGTCTGACCCAAGCTGCTTCCCAGGAAGCAGTTGTGGTCACAAAGCGTGAAGAGCCCACTCCCATATCAAAAGTAATAATAACAATTCGCAGCAATTTGCAGTTGTGTGCTAAGAAAGTGCATGGAGCCATTGGATGTATCATAATCCACTGGTACTATGTGTGGCATGTCTTATCATTTGAGAGGCAGGGTTAGTTCCTGATGAGGATTTTGATTTTCAGTCCCTCTCTGAAGCTCACAATCCACCACATGGATGGTGCAGGGGAACATCTTGAACAGATGTTTTGGTCTGAAAAGGCAGCAAATGCACACAAACACAAGCAAGGAGTGTTCAACAGGGATTCAGCTATTTGAATTGGAATGGATGGAAACATCCATGAGGCAACCACAGTAACAACTGCTTCATATTGGAGGAAATAAAAAAAGGAAAATAAAATTTTCTTGGGATCTGCCTGCGTTACAGGAACTGAGCTAGTAGCAAATTAGGCTCTTTAAATGTACCATGGACAATCTAGCTATGACAGGGATGCAGGAAATCAGAGAAGGCTGCACAGCCATGCACTAATTGATGTGCATGTCAGACCCTGGGCACTTGCTCTTGAGGCCACGTTCTGGAAGCTGAAAAATGTATCCATGCTTGTTGTGGGTGTCCTCAGGTGAAGGTGATATTTTAGTGAAAAAGAAAAAGAAAACAGTGTAAAGGACAAACTTAGTAAGTAGCAAATGAGTTGTAAATTAGTTGACATTTTGATGTTTATGCCCTTCTCCCTGGTAGCCAGGCTGTCACTGCTATCTCCTTGTGCCTCCCTGCGAGCTGGATGTGCTGTGCTGTGCTGTGCTGTGCTGTGACACCTGTAGGTTGGTCAGACTGCCCCAAATTAGCCTAAGGGACATCATGCCATCCTTGTTTGGAGGGAGGGGAGGTAGGATTGATCTCCATGTTCAAAAACAGAGCACAGCAAGTATTTCTAGCCGTTTTTCCCCTCTTTGTTTTTCTCTCTGTTTTTCTTTTTTTCTCCTCTGTTTTGGAGGGGATTTTCGGGTGTTTTTTTTCTCCTCTGGTGTCTCTGACAACACTCAAATGGATATTATCCACCCTGAGGGCTGTATTTCTGTCCTACACCATTTGCATTTTTCAGATTGCTCAAAATAACCTTAGAGAGTGGATATGGGGAAAATTAAGCTAATATTGTCATTTGGATGTTTCTCTTTATTTTAGGGAATAGAGAGAAGAAATGACATGTTSCCCTAAATTCACACATGGATTATATTTTTTGTCTGTGTGTATAGTATGAGCTTATAAAATGAAGTATTGTTGTAGAGGAACAATACTTTTCACTCCTGTAAATGACTTCTGTGGTTTCTGAAAGCCTCTAATACCATGAGCTGCTAATTGATTAAAAAAAAAATCTAAGTTTTTATCACTGCAGCAATTCATGCTTACTTTTTGCAATCTTATGTAAAAGTGAAAACCTTGAATGTTGTTTAATTGAAGCAAAGATCTGGGTTCTGGGAAAAAAACCAGACCTTTGCAACAATACCAGGGACCTTCAGGTAATTTGTTTACCTTCTGTTCGTGGAAGTCAAGGAGCAGCATTATCGATAAAAGGATGAAGTGTATTCAGACAACTGGAACAACATTAAGATGCCAATTAAAGAAATTACAGAAAAGTATCGTGCTGTGTTCTTTCGTTTTATAGAGGAATTTAACCTGTAGTCTTTTTTTTTCATAAAAGTAAAAGTCACATAAGAAATTTATTTTGTTAACATAGGAGCTTAGTAAACAGAGAATCCTGTGGTAGAATGGCAGAACACTTGACCCTTACACAACAGTGGTTTTATATATCAATCTCAATTTAAATATAATTAAAATTTGTTTCAAGGGTCTGCAAACTACCAGAAAAGTAGAGAAAATAAGCAGAAGAGAAGCCAGAAACATGGACTGAAAACAAAGAAGAAACTAGAAAAGGAGATAGACAGCAGTGGTGGATTTGGGTAGAAACAACAGTTAATTGGTGTGCAAGGAGAGCAAGATGAGACTTGAAATAGGAGAGATCAATCCAAAAGATGAAAGAAAACAAAGAAAACACACAGAAATTGATTATTTTTTTCCGTCTTCACAGTTCTCTTGATCCTCATGTTCTGTCTTTTATTACTGATCAGTAAATGATTCTTTATTAACTTTTGATTGCAGGCTTAAAGATTTTATGATTAGCTTTGGGATCTTGAACTTAGAAAGAAAGCAGACTCATGGCTGTGTACGTAAACTTTATGAGATGGGCTCGAGATGGGACAGAACAGACTATGAAGTAATTTCTGTGTTGCATGGGGGTGGAGACTTGGTTTACCTGCAGATGAGCAACCAAGGGATTTCTGGAAACCGCAGATCAGAGTATGCAGATCAGCAAACAGTTGAAAATGTGGTATTGACAAAGTGGAGCCTGAATAAACTATGCTTTGCATACTGGAAAGACAGGGGGCCCCATGTCATGCTGGTTGACTTACGTAGTCTTCATGGAGGAAGATGGATGATGGATCAGGGAATTACGTGGTTTTTGTTGGCATAGAGTAAATATTCTCTGTATTAGTAGATATTCTCTGTATTGGTGTTTCTCGGTTAGAAATGGAGGAAGAAACTCAGTTTTATGCCTTGTAGGTTATGGATTTTTTATTTAGTTCACCATAATTTGATAAGGCTAAACACAAACTCTAACAGAGTATGTTCCAAATACAGGCCAAAACCTTAATCTGTCATGCAGAATAAGTGGCATGGCAGTACTTAGTTGATGGAACAGTCAATCTCATTAACTTTAACAGTGAGAGAGCCTTTAGCACATTAATTAGTTTTTGATCCCTCTAACAACAGACATCAAACACCCAGCAAGCTCTTTCTTTCAGTACACATATTTTGAAGAGGAAGGATATTTTGAAGAGGTAAGAACTGGTAAGAACTGAAAGTCTTATTTGTCATCGACTAGGCAGGACTTTGATAGACTCCTCTCTGCTGCAGCTTATATGAAGGCTGTGGTACCAGAGGCTAAAATAATGCTTTAAATCCTGTGTTGTCTTATCTGGATTTTGTAACTTACTAAAAGCTAGTAATGCATCCAGAGCTGAGAAAGCCACTACTAGAAACAGCAACAAAATATTAAACATCATAGTTTCTTACTGATTTCTGAAGCAAGGACTGATGCTGTAAGACTTCAGTTCCTACAGATAAATGTTACTGTGATTTGATATTTCATAAGAGTGGGCATATTGGTCCCTCAAGGGAGAACGTATTGTAGGGAAACATAATTACTCCAGCTCATTTCTTGCATTCACTTTTTTTCTTTTTCCTCCTGAATTCAGGTAAACAAAAGGTCTTGCTTGGTTCAGAGCTGAAATTAAAAATCTGTTAGAAAATTTAAAATCTAGAAACACAGAAATATGTTAACGATATTATGGAGACACAAGCCATCAAAGGTTTTTAGTGAAAACTCCAGCAAGGAGTTCATATATATCCTATTTGAATATCCATTTAATGCCCACATGGTGGGATTTGTGCTTCAGTCTTTTCCTTATGGTTAACTGAATAACCGTTCTTGCTGAAGTCCAGGATTTAGAGTTCATGCCAATGCGGAGCCTCATTTCCTGGGGAGATTAGTACCATTTGATCACACTTTCTTGTGAAGACATTCTGGTTTCTGTTACACAGTTATCTGCAGGTGAGCTAGTTGTATACACAAACTTTGAAAGCAGTAGACAGAAATAGCCTTTTCTAGAATATGATTCATTTGCTCAAGTTTAGATAATTACCTGTAGATGAGAAAGTCAGGACTGCCTCAGGTGTAGATGCCTGAACAGGTGAATATCACCTTCCCTTTTTGTCTCCTTCCTTGATCCATTCTCTCCTCTACTAACAGACTGTAAACGAGGAAAATGGGAAAGTATTGATGGGGCACTACTACTACAGCCCAAAAGTTTAGGAACTAACTCTAATTTCTGCTCCTTTTCTTTGTCCACACAGAGGAGAGGTTATAGGAACGGTACAGATGAGCCAGGAGGTAAGTCTAGTTGTCTTTCCATGCTGGAACTCCTCATGGGAGTTTATGGGCACACAGATGATTACCAGGCACTGAAAGTCATATTTGATTTATTTAGGACTATGGCAGCTTGCCTTTGGTATTGGTTTTTAATGCACTGGATACTGCTTTATCAAGGGCGAAATATGAGATCTGATCCACCACAGGTGTTGGAGTTGGGATCTTGGCAAAGGAACACTGACAAAAAATTTGACTGACTTGTTTAAGCTGTGCTGTGGTGAGAAAGTGCTCGTGTTGTATCTTTTAAGCCCACTGTATTGCTTTGGTCTGTTGTTTGCAGTCTGATTAGATGCCATCTGAGGAAATTCCAGTGTGTAAAAAGTTAATTGCCTGCTGAAGCAACAGTTTCAGGGCAAACCCAATTTTAACACAGAAGCATAGAACCATAGAATAGTTCGGGTCGGAAGGGTCCAACCCCTCTGCAATGGGCGAGGATATCTTCAACTAGATCAGGTTGCTCAGAGGCCCATCTGGCCTGACCTTGAATGTCCTAGGGTTAGTTCATTCACCACCACTCTTGGCAACCTGTGCTTGCGTTTTACTCCATCACTGTAGAAATTTTCTGTCTTACATCTAGTCTAAATCTACCCTCTTTTAGTTTTAAACCATTACCTCTTTGTCTTACTGCAACATGCCCTGCTAAAAGCATTCCCTCCATCTCTAATTACTGTTTTTCCTTGTTCAAGTACTGAAAGATCGCAGTGTGATGTCCCCAGAGCCTTCTCCAGGCTGAAGAACCACAACTCTGTCACCCTTTCCTAGAGCCCTCTGATCATTTTCGTGGCGCTCCTCTGGACCCACTCCAACTGGTCCACTCCCTTCTTGTGTTGTGGGCTGCACAGCCAGACACCCCTGCGGGTGGGGTCTCACCAGAGTGGAGTGGACAGCGAGAATCACCTCCCTTGACCTGCTGGCCACGCTGCTTTTGCCTTCTTTTATTCTACCATAAATAATGGCATCATAGTGTACCATTGTATGGCTGCAGGATTCAATATATTTTCTACTGTAGGAAGTAGCTCTTTTTCAGTAGTCTCTAAACCATTATTTTTGTTCTCAAAGCAGAGGACCTACAAACATAATGTGATTCATTTCACATCATAAGACAGAGAATGTAGTGTTGTGTGTTCCTGGAATTTGTATTGCAATTTCCTATTAATAAGGATGATCCTGATAAATATTAATCTCCTTCTATAGACATCACTTCTCCTCTGCCTTTCCCACTGCTGATAGTAAAAACAGTGGGTCTAGAGCAGTAAAGGTTCCTACAGCATTATGAGAAAATAGTCAGATTTGCCTTGGACATTTAGCTGTGTATTAAAAGAGTGAATAGAGTAGAACTGATTAAATAAGTGAAATACGTGTACAGAGCCTGAGTTGCAGAAGGGCATTAAACTTCAGTCCTGTGCAAACGTCATTAAATGCTGTGTCTTTCTGTGAATCAGCACTGATGAGATATTCCCCTTGCTGTCTGTGACTTGTCACTCTGTGCCATTGAGAGTCTTTGTCCTTTCATCAGTTAAACAGACTGAAGTGTTGCCTTTGGAAGATAATTACAGGTTCTCAACAGAAATGGCAGAGTTAAACCCTGCTAGATGGTACTTATCTCACTGGAGAGAGCACAAAAAACACACACAGGCCATGGTATTCTCTGCACGAGGGCCCCTTCCTGGGATAATGATACAGCTCTGTGTAGGAATCATGGATCTGGGTAGGAACCTAGTGTGGGATCTGCAGTTTTACCTTGTGTGACTTGACTGTGTGAGCCTTTCTAGGGAGCAGCAGGATTGAAAAGGAAATGCTGAACAAGGCATCCTGTACCAGCTACTCCTTTTTTGGGGGGGGGGTGGGGGGGGGGAGGGACTTTGCACCCTAAGTGACTCTGATAAAAAGGGATTTGTTGACGTGAAGATACTCTATCCAGAAGTGTTACATTCTCCAGTACTCCTTCAGAAAGCTGCTCTGAGACATACAAGTCTCTTGCTGGAGGTCCTTTGTAAATTCTCATGTTTAATTAACGTGGTAAGGTTTACATTGACGCTTAATTGGTTTTGCCATTGAGAAATATCTGCTTGGTGGCTGGAACAGTGTGTAGTGCTTGTGTCTGAGTATATGACTTTGTTAAAGCCTGATTTGTTATTGTTAGCATGATCATACTTCAGGGATCTGGTTACTGAGCCAAATCTTCAGCTGATGAATATAAGGATAAGTTCAAATGAAATTAATGGAACTTTCTGGACCTGACTAATAAATTGCAGGGAATATCAGAGTCCATGTGCAAAGGACTTACTACTTTCAAAGCTGCATGAAAGTCTGTATTTGTTATTATTGTATCAGGAATTGGATCCTCAAATCAAAAAAGCTTTAAATATTCAATTTTTGAATTTAAGAGTAAACTTCTTTTTATGTTTTCAATGTTTCTTGCAATTTGTGGGTAGAGAATGCAGAATAGTGTTGAAAACCTGTTGTTGCCACAAATGCAGAGTTAGAAAAATTGTCAGGCTGCAAGKGCATAGCTTTCATTCTGTAAAATTCTCTTCAAGATTGAGCATTTGTCTACAGATTAATATATATCAATCATTTACCAGCTCTGTTTGCTTTCAGACAGCATACATGAAAGAGGAATGAATCACGAGTACACAAAGAGAGAATTTGAGAGCCAGTGATCAGCATCTTTTTCAAAGAATCTGTTACAATGCAGGAGGGACCAAAAAAAAAAAAAAAAAAAGAACTGAGAAATGAAATCAAAAGAATAACTGCCAAGATGAGTTGGTTGCACATTTCTGGTATGAATGCTGGCGAAAGACTTTTCACTTCTGGAGAGACAGACGAGAAGTTCCCTTTGTGAGAATACATCAGATGGCAGCAAAATCAGAAGCAATCTTATTAGTTCGACAAGTTGTCAATTTTCACAGACTCTGTTTTCAGGCAGGGAGCATTGATGGGTTTTGTGTGTGGAAGACAGATGTTCTATTTACAGTCTGTATACAAGATAATAAAAGTTCCCTGTCTTGCCAACCTGTGTTTGAGCAAACCCAAAAAGAGGTAATAATGTGTTGCTGCTGCCACTCCTTCTGGTTCTTTTGTACCAGACGAGGGAAGGCACAAGAAAGGGGAATCTAATAACAATTGCAAAGGCCTTTGTGCTATGCATCTGTGTTTGTGCTACAGAAACCTTGGCTTCTCTTGTTTATTTTGTGATATTACCTATCTCACTAATGCTCATTTTGAAGGAAGTGTGATAAAAATGCTCACTGTGGACAACTATATGGGAGTACGTGTCAGGAGAAGAAGACTGGGCAGTAAGAACAATCTCTACCCTAATCTTCTYATGAATTGTTTAGCAAGGGTTTTCAACTGACAAGATGTTAGGTCAACCGAAATGACAAAAGTGCATATGATGAGAGAAGGGAAGAGAAGGGGCAGCATTTAGAGCCAGACAGTGCTAATTGGTTTGAAATGGCAATGGAATATTTGTATTCAGTAAAGAATCAATGCCATTTCAGTTCCATACCTAATGTTAGGTCAACTTGACCCTTGAATCTAATTACATTAGAATGTTTTTGGTTGAATTCGTGTCTGATCCTCCAGCATTAGGATCTATTTTTGTAGATTTACATTCTGGTTGGAGATGAAACAACAGGGAATATATTGTCCTGGCTCTCATCTGGATGCACGCTGCAGCTCCCAAGAGCAGCTGTCTTGCAAGATGCACACCTCAGGTTTTCAAAACGTTTGTGTAAAACTGTGATTGTATGCAGTAATTGTTGTTTGGGGCTGAAATGTTAATATAAAATGAGTTCTTAAATTAGCAAAAAGTTTAAGATTCCTTAATTCGGTGCTATCTTAAATTTCTTGTTGAAAAAGAGGAATAGGCACCAAAGCACTGCTCCAAACAATGTGAAAAAAACCTTTCTGAATTGAAGAATAAAATAAATTGGAAATCACTGGACATATGAGAGGTCATCTGGTATTAATTCAGGCCTTTGCATCTTTTGCCTCTTGTGTAGCTTCTCTAGACTTCAGACTGTCACATCAGCTCAAGGACACAGGAGGTAGATAGAAAAGATGATTGAAAAGGTTCAGACACAATGCTTTGCTACTGGAATTCCTATGAGGCTGAAGGAATCCAACAAAAGGAAAAATAAAAGCCAAATTTGTAGGGTTTATTTCATCACAGCAAAAGAATGAAAAAAAATGAAAGGAGAAAGAGGTCTCCAGAACCATATTGTCAAAGACCTTCACAATACACTATCCCATGGCACTGTGCCCCTGAAAGTAGCAAAGGCACTTTTGGGGACATTCTCTGGTAGATTTCTCAACAGTACTTAAATCTTGTCTGTCAAAAGCAATTTGAGAAGCTTAAGTTTGCCGACTGGCTATGTGACTTCAGACTCTGTAGTGAAAAAAAGTAATGCAGAGTTTCTGCAAACGTTACTTTGTCTTGAAGTATGCACTCTAAAATTTGTATTTAGTAAGATCACACTAAAAAGCCACTTTTCTGCCATATTGATTAAGTCAATATTTTAGAATTTAAAAAAAAAATCAGTTCCATACATAGATTTAATTGAATATGCACCCTAAAATCTCTTTTGCTTTGTTAAATTGGACTGTCTTATATGCAAAGCATTTGGTGGGAAAGATTAGATCCTGTGGCCTTTCCTACAGGCATGATTTTAATAGTCAAAATAAATTCTTTCTCTTGGATTAACTTACTTAGAAAATCTGACTGATCAATTATGAGTTTAGGAAGAAGTAATTTAGCAGTCAGCAGTAGCTCTTAATTAATTTTGCATCAGTGTCTGTTGATTTATATTACTAACAAAATGTTAAAATTGTTTCTCAATATCTGCTTTGACACATTAATTATGTGTTGACTTTTTCTGGGTTTTTTGTTTGTTTATTTGGGCTTTTTTGAAAGCTATTGATTCATTGATCATGACCGCGGTAGCATTTAAGGTGAACAAACAAATCCTGTCTTTAAGCATCAGCTTCCATCTTTGTCTTGCCATATAAATTTTTTCTTTATGCCAGGCATTCTCGGTTTTCTGGAAATCACTCACAGATTTCACTCTCCAAGTTAGCTACTTTACTTCACACAAATCCTTGCTCACAGCAGATTTGTGAAACTTGTGAATCTTGAACTCTCCTTAGGGCTCTGTAGGGAAATGYGTTACTTTAGGTAGAATGTCTTTTGCCTAATTACCGCCAGATATAATTGGCACTTACCTTGCTCTGCTTGTCCTTATTTATTTTTTTTCTCTCCCCCTTTAGCTGCCTCCTCATTATATTTCTGTTTCACAGCACAGAAAATCCTGCCTTTCTCTTTTATGCTTCTTATCCTAGCCTGAGTCCTCATGATCAGAGGGAACCTCCAGAGGTTTCCCTCCATCTGCCTCTATCAGCAGTTCCAAATCTTCCGTCTGGCTTATCTTCTTATCTTTCCCSCTTTTTTTCCTAGACTTCTGTTCCCCTATTTCTTCTACAGATTTCCATCCTTTGTATTCACACAGTCTGAATCATTACTCCCATGGCACTGTTGCCCCTTCAGTCCTACTTTTTACTCTGTGCCACTCCCAGGTGGCAGCTGAGGAGTGAGAACACTACATATTTCTCTAAATGCTGCTTTGAAATACAGACCTCATTGGCTCCTTTCTCTRGGGGTGAATAATTCATAGATTAAATATTTCTGCCATATGCCAGAATGTCTATGTCTCAGTGACTATCAAATCACAGAAATGTTAGTAGGAAGGGACCTCTGGAAGTCATCTAATCCAGGCTTCTGCTCGAAGTAGTATTGTTGCCAATGCTACAAACAGATCAGCCTCAAAAATCTCCAAGGATGGAGACCCAATATCTAGTTTGAGTGGCTTGATTCAGAGTTGCACTACTCTGTTAGTGACCTGCTTCCACCTAATGTTTATCTTGAACTTACCAGGCTGCAGTTTGTGTTCACTGGCCCCTGTTGTATTGTCTGCCAATACAGCAAATGGTTGTAGGCTTTTACTAGACCACTCCTTAGCCTGTCCTTTGCTGGACTGAAAAATCTCACTGTCTCCTTCTAGGTCATGTGCTCTGGGTTTGTGACCATCCTGATAGCCTTCTTTTGAACCCTTTCTAAGTAGAAACAACATCCCTATTGAACTGGGAAGTGTGCAGGTGGTGGACACAGTATTTCTCATACAGCCTCACCTTTGCTGAGCAGAGGAGAATAAAAGCTTCCTTAGCTCTACTGGCCCCATTGCTCCTGGTGCAGTTGATAGCCAGGCTGCCTTCTGTGCAATGAGAGCCAAGTGCTGGCACATTTTTGGTGTGTCCTCTGCCCCAAGTCCTTTCCTGCAGGGTGCTCATAGCCACTAACTTCCCACCCGATGCTGCTGCATGGGTTTATCCCATTTTAGGTGCAGACCTTTGACCTTCTCCTTGTTGATCCTGAGGAAATGTCTTTTGATGAAATTTTCAAGATTCTTTGGTTTGAAGCTCTGTCATTCAGCATACCGATCCCTCTGCCTAATCTAGTGTCACCTTTGGATTTGCTGAGGGTGTACTCTGTCTCATCATTCAATCTGTCAGTGAAGATATTGAACAACATTGGCCTCACTGCTGCCCACTTAAGTGCTCTGCTTGTTACCAGCCATCAATTAGATGGCAGGCATTGATTCTTGCCTTTCAGCATGGCAGCCCCTTTCTTTACTGCCCAGCGATACCATACAGCCATGCCTCTCTCCTTCACTCTCATTTTTTGTTTTTAGGAAGGAAAAGGTTCAAAATCCCCATGGAGATGGGAAGTCCAAAGAAGCTTTGAAGAGAAATTGGGAGAGACAGAAAGCAGAGTCCCAAATCTTGTTTTTCAACTGCAAATAAGAAGAGAAAAGAATGGACATTTTTCCCCCAAGGAGCTTGTAACCACAACATTTTGTTGTTTTGTTGGGTTTTTTTTTCTTTTAATTGATCTAGAGACATTTTTCAAGGTAGCATAGGCTTCATTTCCACAGCCAATAAAGCTGTTACTAGCCCAAAACGCTATAAAAATCTTGCTCAGTATCAATTGTTTTTTGACAGAATATTAAAGTAAATAAAACCCTCAAAAGGGCATGCCTTAGGTTGCATTTCAGTAGATATGTAGGAATTCTTAGACAATTAAGTAKGAATTGTTTGGCCTTCTTCATTCATGATCACTCCTCTATAGTTTTTGGTTGTATCACTGAGTCAAGTGACAACGTTTGTAAGAAAAGGACCCTGTCTTCTTTCCCCATTCCTGCAAAACCAGACTAGACTAGCATTAATTTCTTTATCCCTACATCCAAATGATTCTCCACTTTTGTTTTTTTTTAAGCTTTAGATTCCAAAACCTCTCTCTTGTGCATTCATCAAGAATGTACTTTCCTTGTTCACAGTCCACCTTTTTTTCTTGTAATTAACAAAAGTTTCAGTCCTTCACTCTGTTTCTGGGGTGCTTGTGTTGTGAATTGTTTAATGCCTTTTAGCTCCTTTCACAAAGTTGAGTCATTCAGTATTGCCACATTCCTCAGGTGTACAGGGATTGTGCTGCCATGCAAGGCTACTCATTCTGGAGAGCACATTAGGTCCAATTTCATGATTTTTTGTGTCTCTCTCCTGAAGGGTTTGATGGGAACAGAATTATTCTTGTTTCATAGTGGTCTATGATTGGACAGGGTTGTGATCTGATAACCTTCCATAGAGAAGGTGAGCTGTGTTCTTCAGAACCACTATATTTCTCAGACCTGATCGCACATGATAATGATATCTCACACTTAAAATAAAGCCACAGTAATATAGTAAGATGGGATCCTCTCACTAATGTAGTGTCAATCAATTTTGCTAAGCTTCAGTGCTTGTTTACTCTTCCAGTTGTAAGCTAATACCCAGCAGACTTTGTTACTTGAATTATTGATAAAGCATTTTGTTCCATGTAGGAATGCAAACTCAGTTTTGAATTGCAAAGGTAAGAGAATACTTGTGCTCATTCCCAAGGTGTTGCTGTGACTATGTAGCTTGGAGCTTAATAACAAAATACAATTGCTTTTACTTCAGCTTTGCAAAAAATTATTAATGAATGAGATAATTAAATATTAAGTTAACGGAAGCTTTTATTTTGCACCTTGCTCAAACGCCTTTATGTCCCTAGTATATGACCGCTAGCCTGGCTGCAGCAGGAGCAATTACAGTTTTCAAGACGAAAAGAAGAGCATCTCACAAACTCTAATTTGTAAATTCGGCCCAATAGTCCTTTTTGTTTCAGTACAAGATTGAATTTATCATTGCTTCCAAACAGCAAATAAGAATAAATTTTACATTTGATTTCACCCTGAAAAGGCAAAACTCACTGGTTTCGAGTTTAAATCGGACCTTTATGGTGGCATGGTCCCAGCCCAGCCCATAACAGAAGCTTTAGGGTCTCCCTTAACGTTTTTCAAATGAAGTTCACAGCCAGAGGCCAAGAGTAGCCTGTGGAATATGTCTCAGCTGCAGGYTGTGCTGCAGAATTATGCAGAAAGAATAAACATGAGTCTCAAGCTAGAGCTTCCAGAACTGAATTAAAGTGAATGACAAATAAAGAAAGTGAATTTGTTTTTACATTTAATTGAAATGTAATTACTGCAGCTATTTCATGGGAAATATTTCTAATGAAATAATTTTCAAATTTGGCACTTTTTTGTATGTCTTMTGCATTTTCTTAAGAATATGTATATTTATCATGCCCAGTCTCAATAGGGACTATGTGAGTTCATGAGAATAAGGTCTTGTGAAGTGTTTGTTCACTGAAGCAATAGATGGAGGAGAGGAGAAGGATGGTAGAAATCTGTAAAAATTACATTCTTTTTCTAAAATACACCGAGACCCTTAATCTTGCAGGTGAACTCAGGGATCCATTCATGCAGATCTTTCAAGTACATTCTCTTCCAGTGAATAACATGGCAAGGGCAATGCACTGTGTGTCAGGACTGTGCCCTGCCAGCGCCGCAGCCAGCGGTCCAGCCACTGCTCATGCCAGACACAGCAGAAGGGTTCATTTGCTGAGAGATTAATGTTCCCGGATTGGTGTTGTGAGGAAAGTGATTGCACTGCCCTGGGAAGATGRGTGAGAGCAGAAAGCAGGAGACAGTTTTATGAGGCTTCTGGTCGCTGTATGAGATCTGAAATGTCAGAAAATGTGAAGGCTGTCCTGGCAGGCGAGGGCAGGCAGCCGTGTGCTTGGTTTACTCATCCCTTCTTGTAGTCTGAGCTGTTTAGACACCAATTAGATAATGGAGGAAGGGAAACCTTAGTTTTCTTCTAAGTGCTAATGCCTGCTGAACTTGTCACAAAGAGCTCTGACTGATGGCACAGGATTCACCAGATGGGGCATGTGGTTGTGGATTTCAGACGAAGTCATTCATTTATTTGCCTGTTTTAGAAGATGTGCTTACAATTCCAAATACATTTTTTTGGCTTAGGCACATGAAAAGTTGTAAAGAATTATTTTTTTCCCACCAAAATATAATCGCTTCTTAGTCAGTACACATAATTTTGTGCCYTTTTCTTCAGTTTGCATGTTCACCTAAAACCAGAGTTGATACACCTAATACTTAGCAGCTATCCCTGTGTCAACACAGACCACTCTGCCAACCTGTGCTTGAAGTTTCCAGAACTCACAGGCAGGAAGCTATGAACAGTGTTTGCAGAGGCAAAATCCCTCTGGAATGTAAGTCCTGCAAGAAAATGATATGAACCCCCGTTCTGAGGCTCATAGCTCAGAAATAGCCTACTTCTGCTACAGAACTCCCTTCTTATGTATTAATCTAATTAATTTGTACACATTTTATTATGTGTTGCCCTCATAACCATCTTACCACTCTACATATAATATTCAGTATTGAATGGGGACTGAAATGTCTGATATTTGGGTTGTGGCTGTGTTGTTCCMTGCTTCTGGGGCCGTTATCATTTCAGGAGCGCCAAGAAACTCAAATAACCAGTTAAAGAGGGTTCTTGTTAAAATGTTTTAATTTTACCTTTTGAATATTTTACATTAAAAAGTCACTATAACAATTTTAAATTCAGCAGCTTAATTCTGTTCTTTCAGGTTTCGATGTATTTTATCTTCCTTCATTTTTCAATATGTTTATGAGCAAAATGGTCAATTATTTCTTTGAGGCAAACATTCTAGGTAAATACTGTCATCATTTTAAATGTTTGCATTACCATGAGATACGATCTGAGTTATAGCTTTGCCTTTTAGCCTTTTTGAAACCCRGAAGCCTTGATGAGGGCTAGCAGTAGCCACGTGGGTTTGTGGCAGGTGATTTCTGGACTTGCTGTGGTTCTCGGTGTCACTCTGGTGGGTAAACCCTGGGAGACTGAGGAGGCTACCACCAGGAATCCACGTGTTCTCACTAGTGGGAAGAATATACTCTTTCCTAGCCTTATGTTTTATAGGGGTAATTGCCTTAAAAGACTCAATAAGTAAATAATAACAATAATAAAAAATTAAAAAGCCATGTTAACCATGCCTACTCTGATTCTCTCTGGACAGATGTTAAGCAGAATGTAACTTACCCACTTTAAAAGTACCCCGGAGACAAGTTTCCTTACCGTGTCTGTGTAAACAAGCTCTAGATCTGTCTTTACGATTTTGGTTTCACATTAGCTCCGAAAGTGAACGAGATTTTTTTGGGGAGAGAGAGGACTTGATTCAAATGCATGCCTACAGGGTGCTGCACTGTCCCTCACCATCTGAGAAGTTAAAAATGTAAAGTTTTTGCGATCTGAAGCTGGTGTTTTCTGAACAGATGGTGAGACTTCAGCCCTGGGTAACCCTGACCCATGTGGAAAATCAAAAATTCAAATGCTGGATSTGAAGCTTGCTGGGAAAGTTCACATACACAAGGGAGGACGTGCATGGAGTTCACCACATTCGCCTTATATGACTTATACAACAGGCTTGGGCATGCTCTTATTTTAATTAATGAGATGAGAGGAACTTTTTCAGGAACATGATCTTCCAGCCACCTGTATTTATATTCTGCTTTAGCCATTGAGCTTTGTAGTAAGCTCTTCCAGGGTACAAAGTTTATATTTACTTGTACAGTAATAAAGGTTTGATGTTTGTAATGAACTTCSAGGACTGCCTCACTGAGCCAGCTCACAAAAACACAGTTTATTATCTGATGGGAATTTATTGAAAAGAAAAAAATACTGTGTCAGATCAAATCTACACATTTACATTAAAAAGCATCTATTCTCCTTCATGAGTGGATTTTTTTGGTGAGTTTTGTTGGGGTTTTTTTTAGTTCCTTTGCTGTTCAGAATATATTTCTCTGCTACTGATAAAATCAGTCTTGGTTAGAAGCTACCATGCAATGGAAGAACAATATTAGAAAAATGAGCTGCCTCCAGTGGCATTCAGTTCTGTTTGAATTTTAGAATTAAGAAGGTGTGKTTTTTTGTAAGGGAAGGGTTTTGCCAAATCTTAAGACAACATGAGATTTGTGCTCTCTGAACTCTGAATTACATATATTCATTGGTTTGGGGCATTACCAGAGCACAAAACATGCAAAACACTAATTGAGCTTGTGGGAATGCTCTCATTTTAGTTAATTCTTCAAGAATGTAGCACTGAGTGGTTAGGAGTATTTAGCATGTGTCTCTGTGAAGAACCTAGCCCRGGAGAAACCATCTGACACACATGGTATTTATAGCCATGGCTTTAACATAGTCTAAGGAATTTTTTAAATAAATATTTATAATTTTACAGCTTTTTTCTTTCTGCTGGCTTTCACTTGGGTCCTGGACTTGAAAAGAACCAACTGTGCTTTATGCTAATTTTATGCTTATGAACAGTCCTAAYGAATTCTATGTGAAACTGTAATAACATACAAAAAATGGAGGCACGTACTTATGCATGAGCTTTTGTTGGATGAGGACCTGTGTGAGAAAATGGAATGATGGCCCATTTATTTAGAGCTTTGGTCTCAGTCACAGGGAATGCTGGTTGAAGATTTTCCTTTGCTGCAGATTTCTTGTGTGGTTTCAATCCAGATATTCTCAGGATTGTCTAAGTAGCGGTTTCTCTAAATTAGTCACATCTACTTCCCTCTACAGAAGACAATTAGGTATTTCCAGGTATTTCTGTAGAGGAATGTGCTGGTTTGGCTGTAAACCAGCAGGGGAAATTAACCCCACACAGAATACCTCGAGAGATTTTAGGTCAAAATTACAATTTTAATAAAAAAGGTTAAAATAAATGCAGGAATACAGAAACACGGGCTTAAACAAAACCGACAGAGTCACAGTACAACCTGACACCCTGTTGACCAGGGTGCTAGCTGTGTAGTCCAGTTAGGCACTGGTCCTGCAGGAAGGCCTGGTAGTCCAGTCCCGAAAGTGGAGTGGCTGAGTCCAGTTCTGAGGAGTGGAGTCCCGAGAGTGGAGTCCCATTGAGTCAAGGGTACTTTCTCCCATCCAAAACCCTTGTTTTATGTTGTGTTTCTTGGCTGGCACCTCCCCCAGGGGTGGGGACTTTGACAATGGAAGAGGATCTTCCCGATGTTCTATTGGTTGCTTCGGTAATGAGCTTGGATGAGATGATCCCCAGGGTCCTCCGATGATCCAGGGTTTGGGCTATTAGTCAGGCTGGGTGGTGCTAATGGGCCATTAGCTGAGATTAGATAATCAGGATGGGTGGTGCTTGCTGTCGGCTGGAGTGCTTATCTCAGTTGAGATAAGGAGTCCCAGGTGTGTAATTATGAAATTTATCCAGCTTTTGTGGGTGGTAATAGAATATATAATTAACCCAGGACAAGGGAATATGGGTAACTAGTTCAGSCAAGATATCTAATGTTTTAGTAGGTGAAATTAGATACCTCATTCATGGTATCTTCTGTCTGATTGATTATAACTATCTTGGATGTGTAGACAAATGAAGTCTTAGAACATATCCTCTCTGTCATGTTCCTTATTTTCAGAAGTGTTCACAGGTGAGATGCTGGGACAACCTGTATGGTGCATGTGTAACTCCAGTGCACTGAGCGTGGTCTGRCTTCTCCTCACCTTCTCACTGATGTCCTGGGATGCAGCAGTGTAATGCTGCTTGCATAGCAATCCCAGGGAGATGTGATTTGAAGGTTGATCTCAGGCCGACTTTCTAGTCTTAAGAATGTTTCTGGGACAAGCCATGCCAAGTATATCTGGAGATTTTGATTCTGCATTAGTTGTTCTCTGAAGAATAAATACTTTTCTGTGTCACTTCGCAAAGATTTGGTGAAGATTAGTGCATTCAACATTGTCGCACTGGAMACACCTCGCCTGGGCATGGGTGCATGGTGAGACACCCTTAGCCTGTGTATCCTGTTCCCTTTCCACAGGCACCTGSGAGTCTGCAGGTCATGAAATGGCAACATAGGTGTAGACCTGGCTCCAGGACAGGCTGGGACATGGAACAAAGCATTTGTAAATGTTCCTTGTTAGCAGCTTAGCTACAGCTTCAATTACTATGATGATGGACYATATGTATCACAAGATTAAGCAAGACTAAAGACTACCAACCTGTACATTTTTCTGGSTTTTATTTATTACTGCAGTGTTTGGGTGTAGAAAACCAGAGAAGTCAAAATATGTGGTCTCAGATGAACTGTGTTTCCTAAATAAAATGCACTGCCTTCTGTAGTACAGGCTATTCCCATGACCTCCTAATTACTAAATAATTAATAAAATTGTAGCTACTTATCATTGTCTCCATGAAATACTGTTGCAGCAGCTTTGACACAACGAGCTTTGGCCTGTGTGTAACARTATTGGCTGAATTCCCTAACCTGAATTCTAAAATTAGAATCGTGGAAGTCCACAAGCTCTCTATATGGTAGYAATGTACAATACTGTTTCAGGAAGGAATCAAGACAAATCAAATAGCTGTCATTCAAARGAAATCTTGGTGATTTTGGACAAAAGCCACAGTGGGTTTGGATTGCTTGTTACTTTTTTAAGGAACTTTCAGAAAGAAATGCATTAATATGCAGAATATAAATCCAACCCCACAGGTCACAGAGAGTTTGCAATTTGCAAGTGCTTTAGGAATAGTTGTTAAAGATGGGAGAGGAGGAGGGGTAGGAAGTGTCAGTAGGAGAAATAGTGCTGTAGTGCTAATGAGCAGATGCTCTGCTGTGTATTGAGAGACCTCCTTGCAATTAAAAAATAGTTGTAGGTAGGAGGAGATCATTCAGCTGCCTGTGTGCTGTCAGTTGTACCTTGACCAGCTTTTTGTGTGTCAGATGCATTTTGATTAAATCAAGAAAAGAGTTTTAGCAGCTATGTTTTCTGCAGTGAAAAAGTGAGGCCGGGGTGCAAAGGGAACTGCAGAACATCTCTGAGCAGGAGGCAGCTGTCATTCATGTGCTGCTGATGGTTTCCTCCCGAAGCCCTGGCTTATCTGTGTCTAGGGGAACATGAGGGGCATTTCCTGTCTCACCTCTTCAGACAGTGAGTTGCAGGGGAAAACAGAGTAGCCAATACTGGTTTTCCTAGTCCCTACCAAGGGGTTCAAAGAGGAGGAATAAGGAGCAAGAATCACGAGTAGAGGTTCTTCTGTGGTTGGTTTACTCCCTTCTGCTGTGGTCAGGGCAGGGTGCAAGGGGAGAAGGCTTGTCCCACCAGCAGAGGAGGGGTCAGCAAGCTCAATTCACTCAGGGCAGGAGCATGTCTCAAGCACATGTGTACCTTGAGGAACAGGGAAAGTGAGTGGAAAAGAAGCAGATTCCAGAATTAGTCTTACACTCCAACTTTGTGTGTAATCCTGCCATGTTTATTAGATAATCACTTCGAGGTTTAGGAAGGAGGTGCATTTTGCATGAGCAGAATAAGTAAGAGTAGCTCAGTTGCTGCAGGCATTGTTTGATCCAACATGCACACTTTCCCCTCCCTTTCCCCCACCTTTCTACCTTTCTTTTTTCTTCTCCAGGTTAGGGGGCTTACAGCATAATTAGAAATTGAATTATTTATGAGGAGTCATTAAAATGGGTGGCTTGCAGATTGATCAAAGACAGGAGACATATGATATGAAACTGCCTTTTCCTCTGCTGCTTTCACTYGTAGTGGCTGCAGGGAAGCCTATATAAAGCATCCCTAGTTCTGTAGCAAAAAATTGAATGCTCTGCAATATTACTGCTATCTGTGTGTAAATATCTATATGAGTGTTGGGGGAAAACTGAAAATATGGTGGAGATTAGCCAAGAGAAGGGTATTTTGAGGAGACAAAGGGAAGGGATAGGTCATGACTCATTATGCAGCTTTGGAAACCAGAAAATGTAATTTCTCTGCCAACTGGAGGAGTTTATGAGCCTAATGAAATTTAAAATCAGTGGGAGCTCATTGAATAGCAGTAAGACATATAGTATTCTACTAATGTTATGAGGAGTATGTCTAAAAATAACATGGGAGGCCTTTATTTATATCCTGCTGGAATACTAAGGACATATCTCTGAGCAGATAAGATCTATCCCTCTCATAAATGAGATTCAAGACAAACCAAGTTGAGTCTTTTAACTGCCCTGTTATTTTTGTCTTTATAAAACTTACCGACCTGAAGGTATTCTGAGAAATACACATTCATGCCATTGAAATAGTCTGTTTAATGCTGGCTTCTTGCTTGTTTTCGAGTGTAATTTGGGTGTTGCTGTTAKTCCTTTCAAAGCTTCTTCTTTAAAGTGAGASATCATGKTTTTTTTTGCCACGATCACTGGTGAATTCAGGTCATCTAAATTAGTGAAGCTAGTGGTCCTTACCTGTTATTAGAGGTGCTTGTGGCATTAGTCACAGCTTTRCTGGATTTATGGTGAAAGGATGAAAAGGGAGCAAGAATGAACTTTTTCTCCTAATTTCTGGAGTAAATAGCTTTCCATGCATCTTGATTTTTTTTTTGGGTGCATTTTCATATTCTGAGACTGTTAAAGAAGGGTTCATGATTATAATAATAACAATTATCAAAAATGTACATATGAAAGAGCACGGGGAGGTGCTGAGGTCCTTTCCACAAGGTTCTCCCTCTTGTTGGGATAGTAGTGTTGGTGCATAGTAAGTTTGGTCATCCTGGCAAGTAATAGCAGTCCATCCTCTATGGAAACAAATAGGCTGTACACTTGCTAGCTTGGTGTTGGARTTGGCATGAAAGTGGAGTGTACGTGATACCATCTAGAAGAGGCTTAATTCAATTAATGCATTGCTTCAGTGCTTGTAATCCAGGCTTCCTCCATTTTTCTTTAAATGTGTGTGGGTGCCTATGCATGTGTAGGCTGGCCAGAAGGTGCAGAACCCCACCTGTTTYTTTAAACTGTTTTTAAATTCCTCATTGAACCATGACTTATACAAGCTGTAAAACTCTAATATACTTTTCAAATGCACTTTTGTTACTATACTGGCAGAAGCGTATGAGTGTACATAAAGAAACTCCAACACGGGGCTTTAAGCCCATGCTAGCTGAGAGGTAGTATTGTTTTGTTCAATTAGAAGACAGATACATCACCACATTGATATAAATTGTTTAAATTCAAGATTAGGATGCACAAGTGAAATCATTTCTGATTGTCTTTCCTTGCATGCTCATGGTTTACAGTGAATGCTCCCATGGTAATTAATGTTGTAGTCTATATTAATGAATAATTGCCTCAGTGAACTCCTAAAAGGTCACTTCCTGATCAGGTGGTGCAGTAGTCAATTTTCATAAGTGAGATGTTCCCACAGTATTCACAAGCTGCTACTATTTCCAGCTAATCAACACTTTCAACAAAGTCTTCTGTTTTATGAGTGTTTCTGATTTTTGGGCATCTCACACGTAGCAGCATTAAAAAAACTTGATTTTCAAAAAGAGTTGAGGAACCTTACTGACAACCACATGCCTGCACAAGGTGTAGCACTTTGGTTATCCCTAAACGAGAGTTCTGTGAATAACCACTTTAAAATGCAAAACTAAATAAACTAACTAGAGCCTCTACTATTTACATGTTATTTAGCTAGCACCAGCTCAGACCACAGTCATCTTCTGGGGTCACTAATATCTGTTTAATGTATTAATATTGTATAAATATAATAGTGTTATTTCTATCTGTAAATATATTGGGCCACATTGCAACTAGACAGGGTATTTTGTACCTTTCTTGATAGTTTTTTTTCCAAGATTTTACATTTATGTTCTTGAAATGGCATACTGTATGGTACTTTTTTCAAGAAAAAGCTGGTTAAAAGATATTGTAGTCCCTGTTTCTAGTTTAATAGTGATAAAAGATGAAAATAAGTTTTGACAGAAGGAAAAGTTATAAGGAAAAAGAAGAAGGGAAAAAAAGTACAAGAAAGTCCAGTAGGATATTCTAAGAATTAGTTGGTATTTTGGGGATGGTTATTAAAGGTGTTTTGATCCTATTTTTTTTTTAACAAAAATTCGTATCTATGTAGAATATTTGCTGTGTCTTTATTCTAGTACCCTTCTGGTTTTGGTGCTGAGCTGTGTAAAGTATCTTGTCCAAACCAGCAAGCCTTTAAATATGTCACACCTGCTAGTGAGTAAAGTAATAAATTTATAGTTGTAAAAAGGCTGTCTCGATTTTGTTTATGAGCTAGTTCATCCTTTCCAGGCTTCACAGAACTGTGCCAGTAACAAGTGCATGACTAGTAGTGGATATTAGGAAGGATGCTTAGTGCTGCTTAATGGGATGCAATGCCTGGAGTCCTCAGGGACAGCCCCAGCATGAATTGCATTGCTCTTTCACAGTTTGGGATATGGCCTACAATGTCTTTTGCCATATCTCCTCCTAGTTATATGCTGGTTTTCCATGTGAGACAAAAGCAGCTGCTTCTTTGCCCTGTGTTTCGTGCTTAGAATCGTTTTTTTGAATAGCAAGCTTAGGGGTTTACAAATGAAAAGGCACTTACTGAATATGAATCAAGAGGACTTTGTTACTTTCCTGCTGGGTAAATGGAAGGACTTGAACATCTCTGATGCTTATTCCTGTTTTTCTGGTGTAGCAATTGTATATAATTCATGAGCTCTTGTCCTCATTATGGATAATGCCAACATTTCTGTGTTATACTCTTATATTTTTAAATTATTCCTACAATCTGTCACATCCATTTAGGTACATCCCACATTTGCTTTTATTTATCTGCAAAGTGCAGCCTCCTTATTCATTACAGTTCGTCTGCCAGCATGGATGGAAACCATCCCAAGACGTATATGAATTTAAATGGCAACAGAATGACTGTCACTAGATATGTGTTTTTAGTGTCAAGGCTATGGTAATGTATATCATTAGTTGTTAAACATAGTCTGCTGTCGGCTCCGTGCCAGAGCGCTGTCTTATGTGCAGTGCCAAACCTTGCTGGGAACCTACCATGTTCTCTCGTTCGGTTGCATATTTTCTCAGTTGTAGCTGCAGAAAAGAGACACCGAATGTAGTGACACAAAATAACTCCTGAACCGTGCAAATGCTGTATTCCCGTGTGACATGGAAACCAGTCTCGTTTTGGGCCGCTTTGTTTTTGTCTTCCTTTTGTCCTCATTTGTCCTTACTCACTCATCCTCAGTGAGTAAATGGGATTAAAATAATCCCTGAGTACTTTTCTCAGGTTCTTGGTGGTTGTGAATGTCCATGGTGGCTTCTTGACAGTTGATTCCCACAATCACAGGAGGAACGGGAATACAGGGCAGTGGGGAAAGTTATGCCTCAGATAAGTACCTCTTTTTGTGGGGCATTTCCTGTGAGATGGGGGAATAGCAAAGTCTCTGTCACCTTACTCTGTGTTGCTTGTCCACATTGGTGCTCCATCCAGCTCTGACAAATGTGCAAGATAAGGGACATCACTGAGTGCTCCTCCCACCTTTGCTGCAGAGGATGGGTAWCCAGAGGCAAAGAAAAGCCATTTCACTGAAAGTGTTGGCATAATTTGTTCCCTCAATGGCAGGACTTAAGAAATAGGACAAAATAGTGGTTCACCTTCAGTTTTCTTCCAGTTTTGTGGGACATGTCCGTGCTGTCTCTTACTACATGTGAGGTTACAACCTGGCTCTTTCTAGACTACCAGTGTTGCCTACCCAGGAGCAGAAGACTTTGAAGTGAAAACCTGAACATTGTTTYCACACCTGAATATGTAGTGATGCATGTAGTGACAACTTTCAGTTCCAGAACGCCATTTGGTTTTTGATGGTGAAGGATTCGGTCATTCCTGACTAAAATTTCTGTGCCTGTATATATGTGTGTGTGTGTGTTTGTATATATATATACATGTATATATGTATTCATGTGTGCACACACATTTATTTATTGCTGCTACAAAACCAAATTAAACAAAATTAACCAGAAGGTAATCTAAAATTAATCTGAAGCACATTGCATGCAGGCACAGATGAAACAGCTTAGTCTGTTCAGCCTCAGTAAAAGAAACTAATAGGGGATATTATGTATACTAAATATACTATCTTATCTGATTTTCCTTATTCTGTTTCATGAAATGTTTTTCATATAGGCTCTCACTTTTTTTGAGTGCTCTGTAATTAGAGTTAATAAAAAAATACTATGAGAGTGATCTAACATTTTTATTTAAATGTATTTTATGAGTTTGTTGTGTTGTCAGATAGTGAAGTCATGATGTAAGATAAAAGACTGGTATGCAGCCAGAAGGAATGACAATTTTGTTCACAAAGGCAAGGATTTAACTAGACAAAAAATCAATGAAAGAAGAAACATTTTTATATGATGGTTTAGTTTAGTCATTTGAATCTTTGAATGGAAATACTAGGGAAATCAAGAAATTTTAAGGAATCTGGTATAAGCYACAGAAAGGGAAAAGGCAGTTTAGTAGCAAGTTACAGTCTGAGTGGTGTTGCAGGTGAGTGCTGATGGGAAGTAGGACTGTAGGGAGGGGGTGAGCTTGTTTGAATAATATATAATAATACAAGAATAAAAATCCAATGTTATTTGTCAGATTGGAGTATTTAGATCTAGTTCAGACAAATGATCATCCCTATCTCCTCCTGTTTCTGTAGAATTATTTTTGTCAGACCCTGAGCTTAAAGCAGACAGAAAAGAAAAAGAATAATTGCTAGTTGGCATAAGTAAAATTTACTTGTTTTGTTGGTTATTTCTTAGTAACTCTTTTTAATTATAGGTTGCCATTGTTATATGGTTTGCTCAGAGAACCCCAAAATCATCCCGCATTTTTGATGCTGTTACCAGTTTTAATAATGATTGATTTTCAATTGTAAAATGGATTATATTGCTTGTGGGATTTGTGTTGTTAGTTTTTGTTGTGGGTTTTTTTGGTTTTTTTTCCCTTGTCTCTATAAAAAGAACCGTATTTTTTCTGAGGGTATGTTGGACATTTATTCTGTAAAATTGAAAAGAGATGTAGATGCTATAAATTTCATAGCCCTCACAATTGAAGTGTGCAAGGCTGAGTGTCAGCTACTGTCTAATGGCATTAGAATTTCCATTACTAATCTCTGCAAAATGCCCATAGATCGTTTGGTGACTAGGGAGAACTTTATATAAAAATAATCTCTGAAACAGCTACAAATTAAGTTTAACAGATTACGTAGGTTGGTTTTGATTTCAAAATGCTTGAAATTGAAATAAACATTTTCTGATGTTATGAATAGAAAAAAAAATTATTACAAAATTGCTTATAACTCTGTAAGATCAGTTTTAGGTTCCAGACTGAGGCTTTAAACAACTCCAAGAAGATAGCACAGGTGTCTTTTTGGGGACATGCCCGTTGTTTGGTGATGCAGACTTTATTGGGCTGCCCCACAGCAGCTCTCTTCTCCAGACTCAGCAGCTTTGCTGCTTTGGTTCATCCTTAATTTAATTTATATTGATCAAAAAAAGCACTTTATTTTTAAGAGAAAAGGTTGAGCTCATCACAAGCTCTTTAACTGCGCTATTGCAGCAGTTGTGCCGAGTGCTAGTGTGATGCTGTCCTTCAGGGAAGACTCTTTCCATGTGGTCCCTGAGTCTGTGCACAGGAAGGAGATGGGTGCAGTGCAGAGCTGAAAGCAAGGCTGGAGTCAGAAGTAGCCCATCTCAAGGGCAAAGTAGGGCTTTATGAAAGTGGCCTACTTTGGGCTGTTGGAAATTTCAGGGTGGTTCTGTAGGAGAAGAGAAGGAATGGACATGAGGTTTTGAAGCCCATTTGCAAACATCTCCCTCTGCTTTTGCCTGTCTGGATGCTCAGCACTTCCCACACAGCATTCAGTGCTCGGAAGGTTCACGTGATGAGTGTCCCTGCACCCTCAATGACAGTGGGGTCAAAGGTTAAAAAAATGTTGCTTATGCACAGTGAAAAACTTTGTGTTTGTTTGTTGACCCTCAGAAGCCTTGAGAGCTCCTCACTCTTCCAGAGGTTTCCTGTTTGACTTTGGGCAAGCCCTTTTAGTTTGCTCTGTGTTTGGGTTTTCATTAGCTCGAAGAATAATAAKGTTTTCCTGCCTCCTGGGATGGGTTAGTGGGGCATTGCTGCTGAATAGTCCATGTCAATACTTACACAGGAATGCCCGATATCTTTTGGAACTATGCCAAGGTTTTAATTCAATGTTAATTTGGTGCAATGAGTTCCAACAGCTAATTATGTGTTGAATGAAAATGTATTATGCATCAGAGGTATTCACTGGGGGAGGCTGTAAAGTGACGCACTTAGACTTAGGTTTGCATTTTAGGACTTTTGAGTATTTGTCTGTGGAGCCTTAATTTTGCAGTGACATCTGTTTTGCTGTGTTTTGTTTTCAGATTATCACCTTAAATATTTTTTGAAGCCTTTGTGACTTTTCAGAATGAAAAGAGTAAAGTATCATGCTATTGCCTCTCACTAAGGATTTCATTTTTATAGACATTTTCCTCCCAGGAAATAAATTTTTTATTTCCCRAGGTTTTCCCACACTGCCTGAAGGCATCTGGACCTTGTATATAGGGAACTCGCCATGACTTTGCTAAGGAGTTTGGCATTCATGAACAAAGTTTTATCTTTTTCAATGTAATCAGCTAATCCATTAATGCTGTGGACACRTGCATCCAGAGGGCTATCATAGAAGCACAGAATGGTTGAGGCTGGAAGTGACCTCTGGAGATCATCTGGTCCAAGCTCCCAGATTGAGCAGGGCTGCTTAGAGCCATTTGACTGGAACTATGGCCAGTCAGCTTCTGAATAATTCCAGCAAGGGAGACTCCACAACCTTTCCTGGCATGGATAGTTATTTTCAACAATCAAACAAAGCAAGTTATGAAAAGCTTTTGAGGAGGTCTGGTGTCTCTCGTTTGGCTGGATGGATAATAAACCAAAAATGTTCGGGATGCTTTCTGGTCCAGAGGTTTGTCTTTCCACCTGGATGTTTAATATAGTTTTTTGGTTAAAAATGCGTTCTAGTTTGACTGCTTGGGCCCCATGTCTCCTGGAGGTATGCCTGTGATTGTTCCCATCCACAAGAGGAGGACTAGAAAGTGCCTTTATTTGAGGTAGAGCAGTCATGGGGCATGTAGGTTTGTCTTTCTAATGATCACTGAGCAAGCTGGATCCCAAATGAGCAGAAAGGCAAACTCTCAGTGCAGGCAAACGCAGTTCATACAAGTAAAGTGTTCAGTTCTCTAGAGGTGACAGTGCAGCCAGTGTATCAAGGAAATTCTATTGCCTTGGGTGGATTTCCTTCAACAGGTCCTTGGTTGCCTGTCTCTTTTTGTTTGTGTGTGGAGTGACCTCTGGCAGAAATTTTAGGTAGGTCAGATCTCCTGTCTCATCCTCATAGTCCAGATTTACAAAGTTACAATGAAGCAGAGCCTGAATCGTGGGTGGATTGGGTTTCATCCAGGAGTTTTATACAGATTGATAGATATATGTATAGAACTAAAATCTCCCGAGTTTAAAATAAAAAAGGTAAACTAAAAAAATCCCCACTTTCTTCCTTTTTATACTGTTGTTTGCTGAGTACAGGCTGATTTAGCTATAAGACATAAATAATAAACCATATATCAGGAAAKACTTTTTTTTTCTAAAAAAAAAGTAAACAGAGAAAGAAGATTTGTGCTCTTTGATTTTTATTTTAATTTGTCAGAGAAAGGATGAATGACATGACATAAACAGCTTTAAATGAATCAAAACAAAACATAGATTACATTTTCATCACTCAGCAATTGTTTTGCTGCACTTCGTATCTTCTGTGATGCATGCACATCAGTTTACATTGTAAACTCTGTAGGGTGTGTGACTCCATCATCTCTGTTGATACATATTCTTAAACAAATCAAATTACATTGTCAGCTTGGTATAGTCACTGAAGGAACAGCAAAATACAGATCCATTTTTCCTGGAGGAGGAGAGGGAGAAAACTGTGAAGTTGACTGTCACCTAACGCTGTGTCAGTGGCCTATATCCTTGTTGAAGTTGATAAGAAATCAAGATCTTTATATGTATATTTCAGTCCCCAATTTTCTGAATCTTTAAAAGTTTTTGTGAGTGAAAATTAAAGAAAAATTCAGAACCTCAAATGTATTTTGTATATTTGATGTTAAAAGTCAAAAGAAAAGAGAATGAAATTTTTATACAGCAGTAAAAGAAGGCAGGACAAGTGAAATTAATCACTTTCAGATTTCCCTGTTTTCAGTAGAACAACATCACCACTTAGAAAAAAAAAAAAATAAATAAAAAAACAACAAAAAGCCAAACCAAACCAACCAACCAAACAATCCAACCAGTTTTTATSAACTGTAATTTTTTTTTTCCACTGAGCGATATCTTGGTCAAAGTTCTGGACTACCCTCACAATGATGGGATCACTYAGATGTCTGAAGTGGCAAAGTTGATTTCACTGCAGTGGAAATCAAGGACTTGCACTTTTCCTTGTCCTCTACCAAATATAAAAGCAGAACTGAAATRCATTGTCACAGTTCAAAAAGAAAATCTCAAGTTTTATATTGAATTGTGATTTCACAGACCTTTCTCTGTCTTAGAAGTTTGAGATTTTATTCTTTCATTCTAGGGAGTATATAAGTAAGATGTTAGTTGCCAGTCTTCCAATATTAAGGATATTTACTTCTAAAAATAAGTCACATTACTGAAGTGGCTGAAGGGAAAAAGATATGACATCCAATAAATTATCATATAGATAATAACGTTTGTATTACATTTCATGTATGGTGTAACTTCTGTGCCAGCTAACAGTGTCACTTCCAGTTTTTGAAAGTAAATTAATAATTGGAGTCTATAAAMCCCTTTTGGACATATAGTGTATTTTCCAGACTGCAAAATATTAGGGCAAAACCCAGTAGTCAGCTAAAACCATCTTATGGAATTATTATGTTTTGTAATTATTATTTTATTTTTATTTTACTTTTTACTAGGATTCTTTTATGACCTTTTTTGACAGCCTGATTAAAAAGGTGGAAATTACCTTAAATTTGATTACTGAGAAGGTTTGAAAGACTTTGCTGTCGTAAGAAGGACTTTAATATTTCACTGAAAGAAAAAAYTACAGCAAGAGCTAAAAGGTCTCTGGTTCAGAATTTAACTAGGAAGGAGCAATTTCATATTGCAGAAACACACCTAAAATGTACTAACAGCAAGAGTTCCACAGAACTGGAGGTGTCTCCTCTTGAATCAGCTTCTAAAATTTCTCCATGAAAGATGACTGGCTATGATTTTGGAATGATTTTGGACTTATTTAAAAATATTACGGGGTCTCCAAGGTCTGGCATGTTCATTCTTTCACTTGTATTAAGCATAAGTGCAGTAACTGTTAAAGGTGTTTAAATTTTAGAGTTTTGTTTAGCCTTTGAAAGGCCAATACTAGTAGAAATATTTGTATAGAATCTATCAAACTAGCAATTAAAGCCTTTTCCCTTCTCACTACATCATTTGATTTAAGCGTTGAAGTCTTTGCAGTTCAACTGCTGGAGCAGCCTGCAGAGGAACTGAGAAATGAAAGGACCTGCACACAGACTCAGGTAGTTCATCCCTGAGCACTGACTTGCAGAGTCGATGAACAGGAAAAAAAMGATCCCACCCAGCAACTGGACCCACCTACACATAGAAAGTCAGTATTTGTTCAGATCTAACTGCAGCAGTTTTTACTATAATGTCCAGTTTTACATTTGAGAATAAATATCTTTTGACCAATTAAATTTGAGGGAAGAATTATGTGGACTCATGCAGAGTTCAGAGAAAAACTGACAGCCAGAAGTGACCTATCTGAAAGCAATTAGTACTCTCATTCTGTCTCACAGTACTTATGTGTCCATCAACAAAATGTTGCCAGGTCCAATTATCACTAATTGGCAGTTAATCTGACTGGGAAATACAAGGCTAAGTATTTAGGGGCCAACCCTGCACTCATGGACATAGAGGACAAAAATACTAAAAATACTAGAAATGAGACAGCAAAGGAATATAAATGTATCTCTGTATTGGCTCCCAGCAATCGGTTGTGGATCTGGTGGGGTGAAATAAGGGTTGCTGTGCTACCAACAGACCATGCCAAAAATTGATGTGCAGGAAATCGAACACCTCAAGCATTGAAGCTGTGYGTGCAACTCCTTGGGAAATGGGTTTACAAGAGGAATGTACCTTACTTGGCACTGAAAGCTTCCTTTAGTGATACAGTTTGTAAACTGTTAAAAAAGAGATGCAGTTCCCGTGGTGTGTACAGAAAGATTATAGACTTTGTGAACGGCGATAAGGAATACCTCCTCCCCAAAATATCTATTCCTTTTTGTATTTAGCAAAAGAARCCACAAAATACTTGCAAATGGGCTGGACAGTGGCTTTGCACTGAGATAGATCTCCTTTCATTCTACAAGAAATGAATGTCTCTGTGTAACAAAGGGCATGGGTGATGTTCTGTATTTCATTCCTCATTTTCTTTTTTCCTCTGGCAGAACTATTTAATTGGTGGTTAGTGAAACCCATTGCACTTTGGAAATTCACCTCTTTTAATTGAAACAGATACTATGACTGCTCAGARCTAAAGCTGGTTTTTCTATCTGCAGATCTATTCTGTTTCACTTCATATTGAGTAACCATTTTCCCTTCTTATCATCAACACTAAAAAATTACCCATTGTTTCCATGACAGCTCCGTTCACTGCCTTTGGCATGCTTAGTGCATTACCATGTTGGCGATGGACAAAATGCTTTTCTTGAAGGAAAAGAGGACTRTTGTTGTCTTCTATTCTCTGGACACTACTGCTCTTTAGTATTTGGCCTGGAGTACGTCTTTTAGAGTCATTGAAGAAGTAAAGTCAAAAGCAGTACATGAACAGAAGTGAGGAGACCTCAAAGGGCCCTCAAAGTTCATCCGTGAACAGGGACATGCCATGGGCAGGGACGTCTTTCACTAGACCACATTGCTCAAAGCCCCATTCTGTAGTTTAAAGGGGTTTCTATACTCAGAAGTTAAATGGTCTGTAGAGTCAATTGTTTTCATATATGGATAAAAATACACAGAGTTTTTTGGTGTGGTTTTTTTTTTATTGGTTGGTTGGCGGGTTGGGTTTTGTGTGTGGTGTTGGTTTGGTTTGGTTTGTGGTTTGTTTTTTTTTTTTCTGGACCTTAAATATGTTGGCGTGTTCCCCCACTATATTTAGCACCTCACTTGATCTTTGCAATACATGCTAATTCCAAGGCAGCAAAYGCTTTCCAACTGCTTGATTGAGGGGCACATCCAGCTAGCGTCTGTGCAAACTGCAAATGTGGTAAGACCAGCCTGTCTGTTGCACTGGGAGGAGCAGGAGGTGTCACATGGAACTATCAGACAACAGGCAGAGCTGGAGGAAGGAGAGAGGAGCCACCATGCAGCTGTGCTGGCTCTCATGGCTGCAGGTCTTAGCAKGGCCTTGAGGTTACAGCTAAAGGTGCTCAGCCAGTTTATAAAGCGAAACCCATCCAGGCTCTTCAATAGGAGAGCACTCCTTGGGGCTCAGGTTATGCTTGAATGGCAAATTATTGACAGTTTCAAGAAATGTTGTAAATTGAGTACTTGCCTGCAAATAAAGGCTAGTGACAGAAGGAAATGGGCCAGAGTCATTGCTTGCATACATTGGTCCAAGTTTTCAAATTAATTGAAATCCTTTGTTTATAACAAGAGTAAATTTGACCAGGTATGTTAAACTGTGAATAAGTGTCTAATGAAGTATCACAGGGCAGATTTTAAGTTTGGACTGGATTAACATCATCTTTGATGATCTTAAAGAAGGAAACAGTCAGAATGCTCATTAAATTTGCACGTGATACAAAGTTTGGTTTGAAATACTACTGAAGGTACAAAACCACAGTGGGGCTGAAAGAGTCTTCACTGAACAAACCCAATAAATAAAGAAAAAAGAAAAAAAGAAAAAATTAAAAAGAAGAGATTCATCTCAGCAAAATGCACRTTGATAAATATAATGATTAATATTCTGAATTACAGAGTAGGAAGGAGAAGTCCTGGTAATGYCGTGTGAGGCAAAGATTTCTCATATACCAAAAATAATAATAAACAGATTAAAAATCATGTTTACACTCTATTAGTGGTATCACACCACTGATTTCTTTAAACAAGGGCACACATTTTGTAGACTTCTGGAAATGTTAAAATATTGAGAGATTAGAAAGAAATCAAAGGAATACCTACAATATGTCAGTAACATTAAGTGAAACGGGGTTGATTTCAGAGCAGAGGTTTACAAAATGTATACAAAGTAGCAGAGATAAAATATATTTTCAGCAAGGAATTAAGGTGTTGGGGAATGATGTCATGCACATGTGAAAATGGCTGGTGTGTGTTCAGGGTAACACCATAGGGTGGCTGGAGCAAGGGGCTGGAATCACAGCACCGAAGATTCAAATCAAGCATAACAAAAGTATCTTGGAAGCAAAATGCATTCACCTGGGAAGTATTTTCCTCAAGAATGTTTGGGATTCAACATTCCTGTGTATTTTAGCCTTTCTGTTATATCCATTTTCCCACACTGCTGTGAGATAGGCAAGTGCTATTATCCCCATTTACCTGGTGGGGTATTAAGGATGCTGCTGGATGCCACCGACAAGCTCTCCTGGGATGTTGCTACTAGGAACATTTACCTACAAGAGAGGACAGCAGAAGTGCCTTCAGCTCTAAAGAGATATGAACAAAGTATCCAGATCATTAAAGAGAATGCTTTGGGTTTGGGGTTTTTTTTGCAATATGGAGCCTCAAAGTAAAGCTATTTGTATTTATTGCATCAGCTTCAAATTTTAAGTGCTGTAATTTTTTTTTTTTAAATCTTTTTAACATGGATGATCTGATGACTTTACTACATTTTACCGTGAATGAGGCAGGTATCTCAAAGTACTAAAGGTGTTAAAAGACTGCTTTGGCTCAAGTATGCCCTTGTAGTATCCAATTTTGCTCTTCCTTTTGAATAATCACTTTTATTGGAAAGAAGAAGGAAAATACTTTTTTTTTTTCTCTAATCATGTTGAAATTAGGAATAAATGCTTCAGAAGAAAACTACCAATGTTTCTTTTATTCCAGAGCAATTTCAGGATGACGGATATTATTGCAAGAAATATTTCTTTATTAGTATCTTCTGTTTGGTAATGGCCTCATCAGATGCTGTAGTGAATTTAGTGAGTCTTTTTAATTTGTCTGTGTGTTTCAGTTCAATTAATTTCCTTTATAAGTTTTCAGTGGTGAACGTGTCTAGGAAGGTTTGATGTAAATTAAAGATAAAATTCCTGCTTCAGATGCTCAGCTCAAATAAATTAACAGTTCAAACCAGCAGCTATTACTCACTATCTTCTAGATTTTTAAAATAAATTTGCTTTTTCTTTGCCATCATATGCTCCTTAAAGCCTATAAATAGTTTTCTAACCTCTCTAAGCTGTAATTACTATATCAAGAATGAGAACTCTGGAGACCTTTGTTTGTATAGGCACTCATTAACTGAGCATCAACAATGTGTGGTACAAGTAGAAGGATAATTTCTGAGATACTGTAATTGATTCAACATTCTCATTGTCTTAATCGCTGTCACATAATCACAAAGTGACAGAATGGTTGGGGTTGGAAGGGGCATGTGCAGATCATCCAATCCAACCCCGTGCTAAAGCATGTTCACCTAGAACATGTTCCATGGAGTTGTGTCCAAGTGGACTTTCAATATCTCCAGAGAAGGAGACTCCACAGCCTCTTTGAGCAGCCTGTTCCTGTGCTCTGGCACCCTTAGAGTAAAGAAGTTTTTCCTTACATTCAGGTGGAACTTCCTGTGTTTCAGTTGGTGCCTGCTGCCCCTTGTCCTGTTGCTGGGCACCACTGAAGAGTCTGGCCCCAACCTCCTGACAACCCTTCACCTCTTTTCAACCCTTTGCTCCTCTTCAGGTGGTCCCTTCTGGCTTCAAACTCTGTAGTAAGAGTAGTGGAAAGGATTATTAACAATCTACTGGTCTGTACAAAGTGCTTTGTCTTTTGTTTATATGAGGTGCCTGTTTGTCAGCATTTCTAAATACTTGTGCCTGCCTGTAACTGTGGACACGCAAAGCATCTCAGCACAGAAACTGCTTGAGGTCAACTCTGTAATGAAATCTAAGATGACAGTGAACTCTTTAAAATATCACTTTTGGTTACTCTGTATGCCTGCTGTGAAATGATAGCGATGTTGGGTGCAGGCACAGGGAGAAAAATGTGTCTATGAAAATTCATCGAGTATCAGGAAAGGAAAGCCTGCATATCAATAATAAAATAAGCAGAAAAAAAGCATTCCAAACAAATCACATTATGGTATGTCCATAATATAATTACCCTCTGCTTCAGGATTAATGCTTTAATTTAAACTGAAATAGCAGGCAGAGTTTTCATTCTAAATTCAAAGCATTTGGAAGCATTTTCTCTGCCTTTTTGATTTGTATTCATTTGCCATTTTTGTTTTAAAAACAAATAATTTGAGCTCTGGGAAGTTAGTAATCCTGAAAGTAGATTATATACTTGTGATAACACTTCATTGCACCTATCCTAGCAAACAAGACTTAATCCTTGAATAAGATGGCTTCCATAGATCTGTATTGGGTATTTTCAGAAATAGTATTGAGTGGGCATTAGAAGACATGACTTCTCTGCAATGGAAATTTCCAGTTACTTTATTTCTAAATAAATAACTCTGGTATTAATTACTTGTGATTGAACATGAGAAGATTTTCATTTTGCCAAGGAAATAGTGTATTTAAACAAAACTGTTATTTAGGATGGGAATTATCTCATGTCTCCTAGCTCTGTGATTGTTGCTTATACAGGTATGGTTTTCATAGTGAATAGTGCTATTACATGTTTAAAAAACACATCTGTCACAGCCTGTCTAAGCTAGATCAGAGACAAAATGGGTTAGTATTACAGGCACAATTCTTCCATGAGAAGAAGAGGTTTTAATCTGCAAATACAGCAGAATACCTATTCCCAGGTCAATTTCTGCTTTGCTCACCAAGGCAAATGGTGTAAATTGGTTTAAATAGGTGCTGGAATTGAAGTGACAAGAGTAATTTATACTACCTAAGGTTCTGTTCCCTCCTTTAAAAGATGAGACACTCTGTTAAAGTCCTTGCAGACTGCTGTAACTGGCCAGGCTGGAGGGATGTTCAGTAAGTTTCCCTGAGTGCTGCAGCTCATTTTGCAGAGTCTGTGGGCAGAGTTCTGCGGGCAGAGTTCTGCGGGACAGCTGGGATACCATTTGCCTTCCACCATGGTCTCTGTACCTAATTCCATTCTAGACTTCATGCCGGATTCAGACTGGTTTTGTTCTACCACTGTATTATTAAATACTGAATGTGCTCTTTGCACTCACAAGCATCYTTAGTGCTCAGATGTGTGTGAACAATTTGAGATACAGCACTATCTACCTTAAATCCATTTTATAGATAATATTCACTGGGCCTGAAACATGCACAATTTGCACAAACTGCAGCTAACAACATTTGATCCACGACCTATGCTTGTAGCAAACTATACCTCAGTCTCAAATATGGGATATCAGAGTGCCAAAAGAACGCAGGTTTATGTTATTTTATACCCTCTATACCCTATTCAACTACATATTTTAGAGCCATGCAATTTCTTTTACTGCAGAATTCTTAGTCAAGGGAAGAGGTGTGGCCAAGGAAATTAACAAACCCCGATTTGTTCTTTTTATTCTTGAAAGAGGAGCAGCGATGTGTCACTTGAGCACTCTTTCCTCCGGTGTCTTTCCCGGTAAATTACATAGTTTCTCTTGCTTGCCACATGGATCATTAGACATTCTGTGTATCTCCCAATCTTCTCCGTCCTAACATGGAGGAAGCCAGTAATAAGATTWATCTTTGTCACCAAGGTTTACTTGCATAGCTGTAAGGGAGGAACATTATATGTGTACATGCACAACAGCAGTCAAAGGATAAACTGAGCTCTACTGAATTAGGGGCATCTGTCAGTAYACTCAGCTTTCTCATACCTCTTCATATATTCCTGCAAAGCTGATATATTCAGGAATTTAAATGCTAATCCAGGGATCAGAAGAATTGTAGTTAACAATCAGCATTTAATATAAACAATAATAGCAATGAGAATGGTGGCTGTATAATTGGCATTTAGAGGACTTCCTTTATACATCCTTGAGGAGTCAATGCTTTCTCTTCTGAGGTACCCCTAACTCTTAACTAGAACTGTGAGTTAGAGGAAATAGCTGGCTGGGCTTGCCCGAGAACATCAGGATGCAGTTGGTCCTGCAGACAAGTACATGCTTGTTGTATGGTTGTACACAAGGAGGAGGAGCCAGTGTTCCTGCATTGTGGAAACACATGCGGAAGGAGTATCCTGCAGCTCCTATGAAGACTTTCTCCTTGCAAATCTGTTTTTTTGTGTTGCTGAATCCTTCCAGTATTATGACCTCTAGGAATTCTGTGTTGGTGACAGCCCATACTCCAAAATACAAGGTGGTTTAAAGAGGCAAGTGCAAGGGTGAGAAGGGGGCTGTATTCTGGATTCATTTTTCTTGCATTGCACCACGTACTTCTTCGTAAGTAGTACCACAGAACTATGTAGGTACACATGAATGGCACATGATGCCACTCATATGTTAACAATCAATTAACTATTTTATTTCATTATGTGTTTCTAGACATTAGAAAAGAATTAAAGCTTTGGCAGACAAAGTAGTGAGTACTTACTTTATAGTGACCTAGATAAGCAAGATATGTCTGGGAAATGCTAATAAGCATTTTACCTCTCTTCTCTCTTTCTGCATGGCTGATTTATCCTTTAATACAGCACATTGCTATGCAGCTATCCTTTCTTTTCATGATCCTGGATTCCACCTAATAAGCCCTGCCTTTCAGCCGGGCTTGTTAACACAAGCGGTGTGTAGCATTAATAGCTGTTCCTGTGTTCAGTTCATCCCTTAGCTTGGGCACGGCTGTCACGGACAGCATCTATTCTGAGTTTGAGCCATGTCCTCTGAATGAAAGTCCCACAGCCCAGAAAAAACAGATTTGGAAACAAAGCCAGCTTCTTAATCTTGACAAACCTGTGTCAAGGTTCCAGGTGCCAGAGATGCAATTTTTATTCCCCCTAATAACCCAAGGTGCTAAATCAGTGAGAGGTACCATTAGGGCTGAGCAGAGAAGGGTTGTCCGGTTCTTAAGTTTATGCTGCCCTTTAGGAATTCTTCAGTGTGAAAAATGCGATARGACTTGTAAAAATGAGCATGTGGGGTTTATTTTCCCTTCTATTCAAGCCTCAAATGTAACCAGCTGATAAAGAAATTCATCCTCAAGTATATTCACAGTCTCTCAAGTATATTAAGTTCATTTACTTGATGAAATATTTTRAGAACATAGGTATGTCTAAAACCTTTTCCTCTTTACTATTCGAGTAAAGCCATCTATAGCCAAGAAATACTGCTGAAGGGAGTTTTCTAGATTTATTTCAGAAACAAAAAAAATTGTCTCCTTTCTGGTAAGAAAACTAGCTTAAAAGGGAAAGGTGTTTTTCATATAAAATGAAATGATCGGGCACTCTCCACAGAGGTGCAAGGAAAGGTGAGAGTTTTCTGTTGTGCTGAGAAAAGTTGGAGCTTGGCTTCATGTTCYGTGTAAGTGCTTAATTCCTAGCACCAAGCGATGCTGTGTGTTTGGAAGGAGAGGGAAGGGTACCACTGCGCCTTGTCCTGCACTTTTAGGTACTTGTTAGGCTTTCTCTGAGAATGCAAATGAGTGAAAATACTTGTGAGGATGATGAGGAAGTATTTAGTGTCTGGATTTTACTTGGGCTTATGTGTAAGGTCAGTGTCAAGCTATGTACCATTGCCAAAATCAAGGTATGTCCTCGTATGTCCAGAAGCTAAACTTGAAGAGTATCTTGATTTTGTATCTCTAAAAGCAAGGTGGTAACATAAAATAGATTTCAGGAGACTGAGGCTTCATTTCGTCCTTTTCTAGGTACTCCTCTCTTCCTTGCCTCTGTTTCCTTCTCTGTTAAATTTGACTGTCAGTATCTACGTCATGAAGGATTTCCAAGCCCARAGTAATTAAGTCTGAAAAGCGTGTTGAGACATTCAGATGGAAAGCACTGTCTAACTGCACTRGCATAATTATACACTGCATAACTGATCCAAGTACCAAAGAAAAGTGGAACACGAAAGAACAGCTAAATTTATCCTAGAAAATGGGTTCAGCAGTTCAGCATTCAGATTTAGATCAGTAGAGCAGCCTCACTGCTGTTTAAAGCCACACAATCAGCTAATTTTGGCTGATGTACTATCAGTTGTTGTGAAGTGCCTTTTAATATGTGTTGATTTAGCTATTAGGAGGATTTTTATCATACAATTAACGTATACTTTTGTTTTTAAAGTGTTCTCTGGATAAGACATTTATTGATTGCTTTTAATTCTTAAATATTTTCTTTCCATTAAATTTATAGTACTTTTATGTTTTACAACGCATACATAGATCATAGCATTGATAATGTATTTTTAGGATATTGAACAATTTTGCACAAATTTTTCACATTGCAAATGAAAACTGGGAAAAAAAATAAAATCCATGCAGTGCTGTGAAAAGTGGCTGACTGGGCGACAGGTATAATATTTAATCCCTTACCCTTTTTTCACCACCAAGGTATAAAGCAAATGCCAGCATAATCTGCCAGTAATGTAATCTGTCTTGTAAAACAGATAATGTGCTACTCCCCAAATTCTGAAAGCAGTGCTTGTGCAAATTAATATTTTAATAGTTCACACTCATGCATTTGCAATGAACTCTGTTAGCTGATACAGGTGTTCTTGTGTTTTTTGTGATGCCACAAGCTTAAAAGGTCCAATAGCTTTTACAATTGTTTTGTTGTTTTTTTAAGTACACAACCCCTTTAGTAAAAGAGATGATACRGGTATGTGTCTGGAATTTATCCTAATGTTGCAGGTGTGCTGCAGCCTTGTGCACATTGAAGTAATGCTGCAAAAAACTGTTGACTTAAAAGAGAATTACAAATCATCCACCCAACTCTGTCCCCAGAAACACATCCAGGACCAAATTTTCAGTTAGGGTTAATTGAGCTAACAGTATTGCCAGCAGTGGAGATGGTAATTTATACTGGTTTATTTACTGGTTAGTTAAACTGGGAGTATCATGTTTTTCCAACTCTTTTTCACAGCAGAAGCAAGCAGAAGGGTCTGTCCTCAGCTRGTGGCTCTGTGTCTTGAGGGCTGGGTGACACTGCACAGAGCTCTGCCAGACTGCACTTGGGGATRGTACTGAAGCCAAGTCCAAGTGTCCAGCCTGGGAAAGAAATGAAGTAATGTGTGCAAACTGTGCTGCCCAGGATGCTGTCCTCTTGTAGGTTTATGCACAGGGGTAAAAGTCATCCCAATGCGCAACCTTAAAGTCAGTGTTCTCTGCACTGCTGCTTAAAATGCACGTATTCTTTATTGCTTGCAGTGATTATTAAAAATACTATATACTTAACAGTGAAAGTATAATTCATATTATAATACATTAATGATGTTTGGAATTCTTATTATGGTCTTAAAGCCCAGTGGGACTCATGTATTTGGGTGATGTAGTGGTTGAGTTTTAAGTGCTAAAATAAAGGCTGCAATTACTGCTGGGTAATGAAAGGGTAACTGGACAAGTTTCATTCTTTCACTGGCCTATGCTTGTTGTATGAGGGMTAAACACAGAAAAGCGCTTCTTTTGCTTACTCGTAATGCAGAAATCAGAATCTTCTTTTCCTATCCAGATGCAGAGAAATGACGCATAAATGTTGGAGGGCTTACCTAAAAATTGATGTCAAGTAAAATCTGCACTGAGACTCTGATAGTAATAAAACCTCCCAGAGAAGAGAAAAATACACGAAAGATAAGAATAATAAAATTGAAAATAAAATTATCATAGGATTTTTAAGTTGCTCCTGGTGTTACTTAATGGCATGGATACTTAAGGATTTTCATTTCTATATAAAAAAATAAATAATTCTAAATCATACTTTAATTTATAGCATAATTCATATAATAAATTGTATTAACATTTTAAATTACAACTTGATGTCTAACATTGAAAATTACATTTTACTTTTCAAGATAAAGGCATTACAGCTGAATTGCTCTGTTTGAGTAAAAAGTTCTAACTGAAACCATATATTTGAACAATTTGTAAGACCATATTACAAKTAGACCACATTGGTAAACATAATTAAAATGTGTTTTAAAAAACTCAAATAATCAAATCCATAGCAATGATTTGGCTTGATTTCACTGCTTACAGAGTGACTCTGTGGATACGCAATACTTTACTAATGTTACTTTGCTAATGTTACTGCTTGTTTGTTTATTTATTATAGTGTTTTATTTATTAGTGATTTTTTTTTTTATTATAGTGATTTGTTTATTTATTTATTAGTGATCTTCTTAGCAATCTGAATTGCTCTATTTGTGGTCTTTGTTTCTCCCTYTCCAGTAGCAGTGTCCAGGCTGCTGTTCCACCCTCCTCCTGCACCAGGGGAGGCATCTGGCCCTCAGCTAGCTGTGACAGTGTGAGGATGGTGGGCTTTGGTCACAGATTTTCATCCAAACATGGAATGGTTTGGTTTGGGAGGGACTTTAGAGATCTGACAACTTCTGTTGGACCAGGTTGCTCAGAGCCTCATCCAACCTGGCCTTGAACATTGCCAGGGATGGGCACCCACACCACCTCTGAGCAGCCTGTTTCAGTGCMTCACCAGCCTGATGTTTTGCTGGAACGCTCTGGACCAGAGGCGTTATTTTACCTTTAAAAACTGCTTAATGCAGAAATTTTCGTTTGAGGGAACAGTAGGAGACTTTAAAATTCATTCCGGTTCCGTCAGTGACAGAAAAGGTGGCAGTGGAGGTGGTGGCCCTGGCACTCCTGGGCAGAGGGGCACGCGGGGGCCGGGACAGCACACGGGTGCGGTGAGGTGACCACGGACATTCATTCGGTTCTTGCTCTGGTCTGGTTTTGGGTTCGTGGCTATTATTTTTATCATTATCAACATTATTTTATTATAACTATACTTCTTACTATTTTTCTTACTATTTTTTTTTTTTTTTTTTTTTTTTTTTTTTAATTAGTTAGTTTCTTTTAGTTTCTCTTGCAGCTCTGATGGTGTCGGGGGCTCCGCCGGGCCCGTTCCCGCGGGCGCTGCCGGCAGGTGGCGCTGGCGGAGCGCGGGCCCCGCATCCCCGCCCGGCTCCGCGCGCCGCTTCCCAGGGCGGCATTCCCGGGGCGGCATTCCCGCGGCGAGCGGGCCCCTCACGCCGGTGTCGGTTCAGAAATGGGATGTGCGTGTTCTCCCTGGAGGAGCAGCCCGTGCGAGCCCGCGGTGCCGGTCGCGGTGCGTGCGGTACCCAGCGGCCGCTGCCAAGAGCGCCGGAGGCCGAGCGATCCCCGGCTCTTGATGCGTCCCGCGCTGTGGTGTTGCAGGAGCTGCGCGAACAGCTCCAACGAAGGCGTTTGCCCAGTTGCATAAACTAAAGATAGCAGATGTTGTACAGGGGTGAATAAACCAGTGTCAGCGGGGACAGTGGGAAGTTGCATCAGGATCCTGCCCGAGCATGGCTTTTGTCAGGGTTTGGGMTTTTTTCTTTTGTTTCACTGGGAAGCAGGAAGTTCGAGTTTGATTTTAGGCACTGAAATTGAGCCAATTGTCAGTCACCCGCAAAAAGTTTGGACAAGTTACAGGTTTGTAATAAACACATGAGATTGTGAATAATCAATGGTAGCTGGTGAATCAWAGTGGAACGCGCAGCTATGAATAATGGAACCTGGACATAAAATGTAGAGTGGAATAATAATAAAAAGACCGTAGTCAAAGCTCTACAAAACTCCTGCAAAAGTCCTGCAGAAGAAATGACAATTTGACATAGCAAAGATCAGAGCTGTAGGAAGAAAACTGGAAAAGGATGATACCAGAGAAACTGGTAAAGAAATACTCTCAGGAGACCCTTTGTGCTGCAAGTGATGCATTTGAAAGATGAAGTCTGGAGATGGATTCTTGAGACTGTCTCCTAAGAGATTATTAGAAGAATTAAAGATTTTATTGTCAGCACATTGCAAGGAGCAAATTGATTAAAGCAGGCCGGTCACCTCGTAAATGAACTGCACTTAGCTCATATGATGTGTTTTGTTTTYATGTTCAAAATTGAACACCCAGAACCTTTAAAGCACCCTCCTGCAGCCCTCATCCTTGATAAATGTGGCAACGTTGGACAAGAAGATACTTATTCATAAATGTCAAAGACAGTTAGGAAACTAGACAATTCTTGGGATGTGCTTGCCAGTCACAGACCCTGAAAAGATTGGCATATGCTAATGTTGTGAGACAGCCAGGTTGGGACTTACACTGGTTTGAGGTCAGGCCTCTCTCCTGGTGAGAGATGACTCTTACTCTAGCTTTGTCCTCCAGAATGASAGTCATTTCTTCAAAGTCCTCTGGGCTTTAATTTCATTCTTTAGGTATAAATAGGTGTTTCTAGGTGTGAGCCTATCTAACAAAGATGTTTCTGAAACCAGTATTTTGATCCAAAAATATATTATGGAGAAAACGTTATGAAGAAGAAACTCTTCAGAAACTATAATTTTATTGTTTTATTTTCTTACAATTTGAAAATAGGGACCGAATAATACTAAACGTATTATATCCTTAAATACATCCTATGTGTCCCAAAACACTGTTACCATTTCATAAATTGCAATGGTATGCTAAATTTTCTATTTGATCTACATATTTATGATCCAGATGCATTTCACTATGTGTGTGCTACAGCTATGGAATGATTGTTCAGCTCTTGAATTAATTTGTTTTCTGGTTCATGTAAAAAGAGGTGTTTGGCCTTCACTGTGAGTCCTCTTTCAACTCACAGTCTAAATTCTCACATAAATTGAAAAGCAATGACCCAAGTGTGTCTCAAAATAAGCCTTTTCCTGGGAATTTGGTGAAGAGCTTGGAGTGGAAGGTTTTATATTTTAATGAGATGAGTCAGAAACATTTCATTAAGAATCTCTTGTAAAGCATGTTTTGGGTAGGAAATTGTCCAGATAATAGAAACAGATCTCACTTTGCGTTTGAGATATTTCTATCCTTGATATCACGCAACTGTAATGTTAAAAACTGGACTCAGTATTCTGCTGCTGAATCAATGATTGGTCTTATAAAGACGCAGTGTAACAAATGGTAAAATCAGCATCTGTTATCTGTTAGACAATATCATGATTTATAAAAACAAACAGCTAGTTAAGTCTTTAATAGAAATATATGAAAACCCTATTAATTAACAGAGATGCGCTGTAGTTTGAGGTGAATTTCTATCATTGATAGCATACTGTGTGAGAACCTGATAGAGCAGAGCAGCCCCTCTGTTGGTGGGAAATAATGTATATAATCAAAATCAGCCTTAGCAGAGAGCCTTAAACCACAAGAAAATAAGAGTCCTAAAGGAGGAGCTAAGAGACAGAATGTTATCCAGAGGCCACCAGGGGCATTATACAGAATATTGAGCATGCTGAGAATTAATGGAAAATGCCTATAGACTGGCTGAAATACTAATTATTATCTTGTATGTATGTTTACATTTCCTTCCCACTCTGCAGTGCTGTGACCCTAAGGTGACTGGGGGCATCAGTGCAGTTCTGGAATCACCATTTTCTTGTTTCACCGCAGAGGTCTGACTAGTAAAGACAGGCACTTCAAACCATGGGCGTTGAAAAGGCCACTGGACTTTCCTGCGCAAGCACAGCCCCATTGCCACAGTGCAGGCTCGGGTCACTGACTCTTGCCTCTTCCATGCTGCATCCTTTTTGAGCTTCCTGAGCCCATAGCTGCCGGAGAAGTGCTTCTCTGCACACTTGCTGCCCTACGTCTTTCAGGTTTCTGAGAACTGTGGTGAGAATGTCTCATACCACAAAGCAACAGGTATCTCTTTTATTTCAAAGGTGCTTGCACTTGAGAAGAAGATAAAGGGTTGGATGTGAGASTAATCAACTTATTGTGTAAAAAACTAAGGGATCAATTTGTTTCAGAAAAATATTGAGGTGCTAATCACAGGATTTCATTGGTCCCAAACTAAACATCACTGTGTAGCTTAGCATGACGTTCCCACTATAGCTTTGCTAGTCATTTTTTTTTTTTTTAAATCTCTGACAAAATGCTGCACAAAAGCAAGGAGAAGCCAAAGCAAAGACCAAAGAGTTAAATTTGGAGTGTGGACTTAGCAGTGCTTAATGGGAAGGGTCTGGTGGCTTTTTGTTGTCCTGAGCTTATCCCATTGGTCTTGACTTTGAATTCATCTGTTTTTGATCTGTGTCAAAAATCCTCAGCAGGAGACATTTATTGTTTTGTTGTTACTCGTATTTTTTCTCAATTTTTCTTGTACTAGTCTTCAGGCTTGTGGCAATGGTTTAGGAATGCTGAGGTCTGAATTTATGTGACATCATATTTATATATTGCTGGTTACTCTGTCCCTAGAAATGAGGCAAGGGGACATAATATGGGTCTTGTTTTGCTGTCAGTGTATTTATTTTGCCTGCTCCCACCTGGGTGCACAGAAGATACAACTAATTCCTGCTGAGAAGGAGCTGACCAGGGCTTTACTTCTTCATTTTAAGACAGAATTGCCCCATATCTTCCTAGCTAAGGTCTTCAGACATGAGATTTGTTTCATCTGGTTTTTTTTTTTTTTTTGGCTGTGTGGAATTTTGTGCATGGAAAAGAYTTTGAGGACATGAAGATAGATACTTTCTGGAACACATAATTTTTATCAGAATTGTTTTACTGTTTCACCCTAGTGAAGGATGGGTGTACAGAGTATGCCTGTTTGATTCTCTCAGTACAAAATGGTATCCTGGAGCAGTCCCACAGCCCATCCCTCGATAGCCTCTCTCCAAGGGACAAAAGCAGATATGCCAGAGAGGGTATAAAACCAGGAGAGACATAGTGATTCTTCCTCAAAATGCACTTCTCGCCTCCAGCAATTTGCAATCCAGGAATTTCTCTGATCACAGATGGTTTTAATTGTATTAATAACCTTCAGTAGATTTTCTTCCCATGTCTGGTCTGTTCTAAACAGATGTAAACTTTTTGCTCTCTCAGTAATCTGTGCAGGTTCTGCAGCCAGTCTGGTGTGTGAGGAAGCATCTCCTCTTTCTTTCGAATCATCCCTACTTAAGCTTGTAGTGGAACAATTAGAGGTCAAACAGTCTCTGGTCATCCTCTCTGTCCCAGTCATGTTTTTATAGGCTTCGATCTTACGTTTAATCAGTTGTCCTTTCCAAGTTGCTAACAAAACACATGACATTAAATTTATAACAGCATCTCTAGAATTATCTTCTGTAATTGTGACAGCTTATAGTTGTTGACCTGGACTTTCCTTGGTTTATGTTCATGAGCACAGTTTACACTGTGCTGAAGCTCACTGAAGTGTCATGTGATGTCCAGTCTTAGTTTGAAACCATGATTGTGTGTGTGTCTTTATGAAATATGTTGCCTTTTGTCTGTAAGAGATACTGTAAATCACTTCAAAATTAAATTATAATATGAGCTGTGCAGTCCATATTAAAATAAACAAGATGGTTCAGTAATAAATATCTATTAGAATTATACCTGGGAGATTATTTAGGAGATGCTTAATGATAGAGCAGGTTTCAGGGGAAATGGGCAGATATGAAAATGAGACTTATTAAACAAGCCAAGTCCCTAAACATCTTCTCAGTCAACATGGCCACTAATTTGTGGGCAGAGTTGTAATTAAGAGTCCAGGATTCTTCATCTGTTGCAAAGTGATGCCTTTCTGTTTAAATGTGTCTTTGGATAACTTTACTAGTAATGATTAACTCTGAGAGTGCATGAATGAGTTAAAAATAAAGGTAAAAAATTTGGATGGAAGGCAGCTGAAACTAAAAGTGGTGATGCAGGATTTTGAAAACTAATCTCCAGACTAATTACAGTGTGTGGTTTAGGGGGGGTGAGGGTTACAGTTAAAGCATGTACTCAGACCTCATCACAGCAGTGTGAAGAATGAACCTTCACCACGGTGAAGTCTTATGCCTTAGGACACAGCCTGGTGTAAAGACCAAAATCTTACCGATTCTGTTGATTTCTCTGCATTTTATTACCACTTTTATAAATAGGTGCAATATGGTCTTTTCCTTATTTAAAACCTTGCAGAACAACCTTTCCAAAGSACCCACTGAACGTGAACAGTAGAACCAGGGCTAAAAACACAATGGGTATTTGTGCTAACCATGTCCCTGATTAAGATCAAATACTCATGCTGATACCTGCAATATATTCCACAAGCTGTTTCCTCAGTTGGGTTATTTTCCATTTTTAGATGTGATAGCCCAAAGAAACACAGTTCTAGAATGGTGATATCCTTAAGCAAGCCTCTGGAAGTGGTAATAAACCTAGCTATGATTTTAGTATTGTCTCCCTGCTATTGACGATGTTGTAATCTAAGGTTGCCCATAATACTCTCAGGGAGCTAGAATTGCTGCTTACAGTATGCTTGTCTGCCCCTTGGAAGCGGAAGGAAGTTTTCAGTGAAAATAAGATGTTACTGTCAGCAAAAAATCACTGTGTGAGCGTTACAGAGCACCTAAAGAACAYTTAATGACTTGGCAATTCTAAGCTTTGTGTCATTGTCAAGGAGAATGGGAAAATTAATTTAATTGGGACAATCTTTCATTTAGAGTTAAGCTTAATAGGCAATTTCTTGTCACTATGAGTGTATGTTATTTACTGGGTTTGTGTTTTCAGTGTTTTATCAGCCTTACATCACCTGACCTTACTGAGCAAAAACTAAATTTAAGTTTTATCTACTTAGCTTAGATTTCTCTGCCAACTTTATAAAGAAATAATTATAGAATACTGATGAGTGGAAAGCCTTTTTTTTTAATCAGCCAGAAATATAATTAATACTAGGTAAATTTGTTATATTAATATGCCTTGGTCATAAAGGTAACAACATGGAAAATCTTGTCTTCTATAAAGAAAGTGAATGAGCAATGTATCCCATTACAACAGACTGTGAAGACCATCAAATGCCTGAGGAAGTTTAGTAACAAATTAAGGAGAAACTGGAATTTTTTAATAGGATACTAAAGGAATAGAAAAGAATAGCTTGGAGACAAAATGTGGACAAGAAATTCGATTTTTCGGAAAATTAAGGGTCTTCCTTTTAGTTTTTAATTATCACGGATAAGTAGTGCATCTCGTTTTATCAAATCTGAATAAAAATTCAGTGGTGAGGGGGAATTTTATTTATAGTGGGTGCTTTAGTTCCTAAGCCACAATATCAATTTATRCTTGGTTCTGTTTGCATAATATTTTATGAGTGTCTGATTAAGCCTTTATTAAGCCTGTTTCATGAGGCTTAACACGTCTGCAGTGTAGGTTCTGCCTCTCAATTGAGGCTATTGTCGCAGCAGCTATCCTCATTTTCATCAGATTAATTTCATTTGATAAGTAACGTTGGCAAACAAATATATGTGTGTTTAAACTGCATAAATAAAAGGTTCTAAATGTTCAGAAAAACTCTTAAGACAAATTAATACTCCATCATCATAAATATAGCTCATCATCGTAGAAGTAGGGACTTGTTAAAAATGATCCTAGTTCATGTCATGGAAGACTCTCAGCTATTACTTAATCTGTCTCCTTATGATAAATGAAATTTAACTCTTGTCAACCAACATGAGGCTAAAAAGACAGAAAGACTAAAAAAACCATAAATCAACCCTTTCTTCTCTTTGTGCAATGGAGTGCATAAAGGATGTTTTTGTTTGTTTGTTTTCTTCTCTGTGTTCCTGTGGGAACTTGTCTTTGGACTTTTCCCCACAACAGCCACCTRTTCATTGTCCTGGATACCTTCGTAGTCACTGCATAAACGTGACTGAGCCCCAAGCTCTGCTTTTAGTGGGCAAACTGAAGCACCAGGAGCTTATGGTGTGACAAAGGTCACAGGCAGAATTTGGTGTGAGTTTTAATTCCTACAATGGTGTATTTTTGTTGTTAAAGAGATGCCTTAGGAATATGAAATATGGAAATTGTGTGCATTTGTTAAAGCATTATTAAGAATATATTAAACATTAAGTGTCTATAAACACAAGTTGTCAATATTAGAGCATTTCTTGGTGTTTTTGTAGAGGAATACTGAAAGTTAATATTCTGAATCCCGAGTAGAAGAACTGTTTTTTGTTAAAAGAAGGATTATCAATTAAGAAAATAAGTTGCTAGGCACATACTCAAAATCTCCAGTTTCTAACTACTTTGGTTTTGTACAAGGTGATTTTAATCTTGCTCCAGTTCTTTGGATGGGAAGAAGTCAGAATTAAAGTCTCCCTTTGTCCTCAAAGTCCATAAAAGTTGAATAAAAAAATGCACAGAAAATTCCAAACCTGATTCTTCAACAGAGTTGCTTCACAGCAGCTGCTCCACACTTAACAGATACTAAAGTCGCCAGTTTACACCTTTGGGAACATTGGTTGTTCAGAGAGAAGCTTTTCATTCTGTTCTTGTCTTGTATTGATGGAAAAATAAAAGTAAACTAGACGATAAAATTACGGAAGCAGTGGAACTCTACGTTACGGTGACACTGCAGGTACAGATGCTCACCCTAGTCATCTTTATTTGATCATGTAGCCTAAAGGCTGAACAATGTCATCCTTAGTAGTATTTTATCAAGGGCAGGGTTTGAAATAAGGGAGCTGCTCTTTTGCTGCCAGCTGGGCTCAGAGATGGATTATTCATGGTAATTTCTTTTAAGGCATGAAAATAAAATGCAGGAAGAAAAACTTGTTTGGCTTACCTCTCAACAAATTCCTCCACCACAAGGTTTGCTACCTAGACACTTAGAAAATTAGTGGTATACATGGGACTCACCTCTAGAATGAAGCATCTTCCAAACTAACACAGTATTGCCAATTTCTCTACTATTCAGTGTTTCTGGGAAACAATTATTCAAAAGAATAATTTTGTCATAAAACTTGCTGTTAAAGCAACAATTCTGTTTACTTTGTGCAGAGTTAGGTGTATTTAAAAAAGGAAAACATGCCTGGGAAAGCCATATGGTGGATAAAACAGGTTTTGCTGAAACCCACCTCATGCTTCTTGAGTTCTGGAACAATGTCATCAATTATCTTGGCTAATTTCCTCTCCTAGTATTTCGGTTTGGTATTTTGTGCATCGTAAACCATGCTGCATGTTCCTGTAGTACTTACACACTGTCCAGCTTAATTTCACATTCAGAGTTATTCTTGTATGCATTGCCAAGGTCTGGCTTTGAGTAGCTGTCTAATTAAAATATTTGTGTGTCAAACCATCTGCATGCATAACATGTATTTTTTTGATCCTGACCCTCTCCTGGTGTAGCTTGTATGAAAATTAAGGAAATGAGGAATTCAGCAGAATATTGAACACAGTATTTTGGTGTCAGTTGTGACACTTGAAAATGGTAGAATAGATGCTCGTAGGCAAGGCAGAAGATATTGCTGTCATGGCTTGATGGAATACACTGTAGAATTTGCAGTGTGACACTGCTGTAAAGGAAGGGTTCATAAGTGTGAGGCAGAAAACACATTCTTACGTGGATTTAACCTGAACTACTGGAGAATAAGGTTGTTACCCTTATCTAAATAAATTATACTAAATAAAATTGCAATTGTGATAAAATTGGAACGTACTTTTTTTCTAAAGCTGCATCATTTTCATTTAGCCATCAGATGAAGAACTGTTGTAAAAACACAAATGATTTTGGCTCTAGCAAGTATATGCTTAAAAACTCTTATTGATCTTGTATAAACGAGGTATGGATTTGCAGATGGTTTGTACAATTTAGTCTGGCTTTCTTTGCTCATGTATTTTTCCTCTGTTTTTAAAACTGTTTTCCTTAACATCACTCTTTGCAGAAAAAAGGAACGTTCAATACAAAAATCATGAAAACCTGAAAATGGTTTGCCCTGTGTTTTTCATTGCTTTTTTCAAAGTGTGAAGCACCAATATTTATTATGACTAGTGATCTACCTGGAAGTTGGACTGAAGAAGGATTTCTTGGCTCTGACATTACAGGTGTCAGTGTTTATGTAAATTTGATAAATATTACTATTTTGTATATCCCAGAGAGAAGACTTCATTGATTTCATATGACAYGTAGTTAAGATAGAAATTCAGTATATGACATATGGAGATCTCTCTATATGTATTTAATAGGCAATACCTTTGCCTATTGAATAGTTTTCAACTTTGATTGTACTCAAAAGCTTTAGACATTTAAAGTTATAATTGTCAAATACACCTTTGCCTTTCTTAGAAACATGGAATAACCTGGGGTGAAAGTCAATTCATGAAGATACCTGATCTTCCTTAACCCGGGAGTTATGAATAGGAAATAGAGATATGGCTAAATAAAGAACTTTATTTCTTTTTCCCTGTCAATCAGATTCCTAGTCCATCATCAGGTGATAATGGATGAAGAATGAAGTGTTAATCTCGTAACAGTTAGATAATWTTTTTTAATTCCCAGTAAGCCCCATGTCTATGTTCAGATGTATAGTTTGAAAGGAGATGTAAATGAGGCAGTGTCTTGTTGAAATGGGAGGAGTTATAAATCTTTATCTTCCTGTGTTTTTCTCCCTTTTTACTTGCTGTCCGTGTGTCCCCTGTTATTATTGTATCAAATTAGAAAATTTGGCATGGAATATTCTGATCGAAGTATATTTACAGCATTCAGCTAAAGTATTTTAAGGTTTCTTTCAACTTTGTGCAGACTTCTTAGTTTAAAATATTACTATTATATTAATATTATAATAGTTTCCCTATTGTTTGGATAACTGCTGCACAAAGATCTACAATTAATAGTAATTAAGAAAATCAACAAAGCTTTGATTTAAAATTTGGTTTGTTCTTTTTTAATCTGTTGTTCTTATGATTCTGATATAATGAGACATATTATGGATGATTTTGAATTTTGTATTTTGAMTTCATATTTTGAAACACAAAATGATTAAATAATGAGATCATGTCTTAATAACTTTTAGAATCACTGGGAAAATCTCATTGCCTAAATAATGCATTAGAATATCAATTCCAAGGGCAATGTGAAGTGACATATTTAGAAATTAATATTGTGAGTAAGAGGTTATTTTTACTATCTTTTATAATTCATTTGTTATTCCATCCCAAAATACACCTAGACATAAATATTTAAAAATAAGTTTTATTCCTGACATTTTTATGTATTATTGTATCTGTACTATGCTTACTTTGCTAACAACCAGGTTTTTTTTTGTTCGGTGTAAATATCTCCATGTCTAAGAACAAGTAAAAATCAGAAAAGAAAAGAAGACCAGGTTATGACAAAAAATTGTGATAGAATCAATTTCGAGTCCAGATTGAAATCAGTTTACACCTGGCACTGCTTTAGTGAGACAGAAAGAAGCTTCCAGAAGTGAATAATCATATTGTACCTATTGCTTGCTTTCCTTYATTAGTTCATCTACAATACTGTACAGTAGAAGTGTGCCCTTCTCCTCCCCCCAAAAAACCCCTTGACATGCAAATATAGTACAGGGGAAAATAAGTGAATTGAAGATAAAAAAAATTAAGTGGAAGACACAGAAATTGGTATGTGAGCATGCAACTGTGTTAGTTGAGATACTTTTTTCATGATTGGCACAGTTTTTGAATGTTTAGTGCTAGTCCAGGAAAATGAGGTTGTTTAAGCATATGACTAATGCTAGTTTTATCAACAGAATTAATCATGTTAGACAATTAAATATGTCGTAAAGGGTTTTCTCCATCAAGAGCCAGAGAAGAGAGCTTTGTATGAGCGATGCTGCTGATGGCCAATATGGTAACAGTGTCCATCTCCCAGGTTACCCTCACATTGTACCTACATTTTGTAAACACCTTCTGTTGAATGCAATACTGATGAAACCACAAAGGTTTTAATTTCTGCTATATCCCCTACGAATTCTGAGTTTTTATTGTATATTTCTGGAGTGGAAGTGGGTCTCGTTTGTCATTGTAAATCTTGGATAGTTTTGTCACATTGAGGATGCAGAGCAGTGAGTAGAGCAGATGGCCTTATGATAAATAAATAGTAACAAAATGATGGATAGCAAGTTGCTCTGAGATGGAGAGAATTTCAGACCTATGTAAAATATTGTGTGAAGACTTGGGGTCAGGTAGGTCCAGTTTTATGGTTCTGTTCCTCCCAAATTGGATTATAACATCCTCCATGTATTGCAAAAAAAAAAAAAAAAAAAAAAAAAGAAAAAAAAAGGAAAAAAAACTATATTTAAAAAGCAGTTATTGGCTAAAAACAGTTCCCTAATGCCATGTCCTTTGCCTCTGCAGGATTTGGATCATAGGTGGGCATTTTCAGACTAAACTGTGATGTCCTTTCAAACATTCTGCTCATAGAGGGTTCCTTGTCTACGACTTTTATGAAGAAAAAAAATATGAAAAGATAGAAGTAGTATCAGTTTCTTACGGATTTTTCTGCCAATGCCATTTATAGTTAAAATTGTTTGCAACTGCCTAATGCAAGAATCCCTTGTTGCCTACAATGTTGATCTGTAATTCCTTCTGTACACTCTCTCCAAAAAATCCAAAAGGCTTCTACATTTGAAAAAGTCAGACTTCATATGTGTAAATAGTGGAAAAATAACTTTTTTTTCCAGCAGGACTAAAAAGGCTGTCAAACAGCTCCTGCCCTGCCCGTTGTGCTCCTACAGGCAAGTCCTTGCTTCCATGCAATTCCCCTGGCACCTCTCAGGTTTGTTGATGCTCTGTTAGTCCCTTCTGGTTCCTAAAAGGTATGTTTTGTGTCAGAGGCCTGGCAGGCTGCTCCCTACTCCTCCGTGAAGCTTCTGTCTTTCTTGAAGCTTTCATGACCACTGTTTAGTGCTGTTTCTCTCTTGGCTGCTTCACTTGATCGTTTGACATTGAAGGGTGTKTGCTTTGAGCGTCTCTCTCCCTGAGCCTGCTCAAATGATCCAGAGGAGATGGAGCAGTCTCCTTCCTCTCTGGAGGCTGCATCTCACCACATCTTGCCAGAGGATGTTAAGGCACAAACCCAAGAATTCCCTGACAGTTGAAGGGGTTATATTGAAGTGTGTCTGGAATTTGTTATGTTGAGGCAGATGAAAAGCAGTAAGAGATTGGATTTGGGCATGGCAAGGCTTGCTCTGGGGACTGCAGAAGGCTCAGAGAAACAACCATTCTCAATTTTCTTTCACTTTTTCTTTCCCATGCCTTCTTGAAGATACTTGCAATTTGAGCAACTGTATTCTTTTCAAAGCAGTCCAAGTCCGATTGTGATTTTAGGTCCGCCGGTGCACATCAAAGGTGTCCAAAGAAAGCTGATATTTTCAGCAGTGCAGAACCCAAGCAGGCAAAGTCTAACTCTTATTTTTAGGCATACAGGCCAAGACCTGTAGATGATACCAAATGGTTTAGCTCTATTGACTTCAGGGAATGTCGGAGTCCATAAACTCCTAAGTGAAATCAATGGAGCCATAGTAGGTTATACACAGGAGAATTCACTCAGCGAGTTTAAATGTGCTCAATAGCCTTTTACTGCTGAATGTTTAAACTTCCTGGGTGAATTTGTTATCAGACTCCTGCCTCATGCATTTTTCTAAAACACTTGCTGATACAAATGAGGATGCAGTGAGGTTATTGCAGAAATGGGTTTTATTTTCTGGTGCATGCTAACTGCCATGTGAATATTGGATCATCAGTATTATATTCGTGTAAAAAATGCTGTCATTTTATTGACTGAAATCAGCTCTAGAATAATTAAATTCTATTTATCTCCTTCCTTTATATCCTGTGGTACTGATTTTGCCCCAACATAAAATTAGTAAATACTGAAAATTGCCAGTATATTATTGAAAACCTTCCTCCTCCTCGGTTTGGTCACTCAGCTTTTTAAACTTTTCCTGCTTTTTAGTCTGCAGTGTTGAATTTTATCTATCTATTCATCCAACCTTCCTGAAATTTTTCGTGCTATCTCAATACTTAAATTGCTTACTGCTGAAATTTTGGGTTTGCTCTCTTTTGATCTTCCTCTGTCATTCACTTTGCTTTTCGTCTCTCTAACAGAAGTACTTTTGTCAGTTTGAGGTACAAGGAAGTATAAAGCCCTCTCCTCGGCTGCTCATAGTTCTGATGATATTTTATTATCATAACAGGAATGGGGAAGGAAGGGGAGAGAAAGGATTGTAAAGACCCCATAGTCCCTTTCAAATGCGACCATCTGCAGAGCTTGGCTAGAACAACAGCAAAGGAATACCATGCTGCAAAAGAATTTCAGAAAATCAGTTTCTTGATGGAGCAAAAAGGGACCCAAGCCTAAGAGTGAGACTATTCACAGAATAATGAACTTAAGCAATTGAAGTAAATAGAGTAGAATATATTCTAATCTGATCATTGACCTTTACAGGTCTGTCAAAAATGTCATTAGCTTAGAGAAAAAAAAAAAGTATTGTTTACAAAGTATCTGCAGTCGGAATATTTTTTATAGTCCTGTGTTTGACTTTCTTAAACCTTGACAGCTGCTTTAAGAGTATTTTGTATCAACACTGTGAGAGTGACTTGGGAAAATTTTTATGACAGTTTGAAATGGGACATTTGGGGCTAAATGAAGTCAGAATGTTTCAGTAAATCTGTCTGACACTTCTGACATTGAGGTTGATAGTAAGTGGTAATTATGGGATCCTTTTCTGCTTCTGAAACACTAAAAGAATTCTTTCAGTGTTTCTATAAAAATATCAGGTAAAAAAATTAAATTTAAAATTTAAATTTAAACTCACTTTGCACAGGATGTATTTTCCTTTTGCATTTCACTCTATTACATCTGCATTCAGATAGGGAATGTGACTTCCCTAGAAGGTGAAAACTTTTTTATAATCACTGTAGCAATAACCCAAAATCCTTTACTAAATTCAGAGTAGAGCATGGTACCTGTTCAAAGGTTTTACAATTTAGTGTAAGAAACAAACATGATGCCATCAATTCCAAAATGTAGGAAACAATGGAGAGTAAATGCAGACTGTGGACTCCCGTTTCAAAGAAGTCTTTTGTTTGAATCCACTAGACTGGTTTTACTGACAATGGAATAAGGTAAAGCGTGTTTTAATTGCAACTAAAAGTCTCATTGAATTTTTTCATATGCAGAAAGAATTTGTAAACCATTACTTGAAGTATTTAAAATATTTATTTCAAGAGGATTGAGCGGATTAGCTCAAAAAAGCTGCTTTCATGGTACAAACATATACACATATGCAATTTCATAGATATCTTTCATCCTCTGCTGTTTTGCTGATGCTCTCTGTGACACAAGGAATTCCACAAAGAATTACCAGGGAGAAAGACTGAACATGTTGGAGGAGAAAATGGGAATGGTGCTAAAAAAGTCCAAGAGAAGTCACATTTTGATTGCCCAGTATGCTATAAGACATGACTTGATAAGGCAGATACTAAATATGAAAAAACTCCATGAAATCTGTACATCTCAGAATTTTTTGTGTCTGATACATAATAGTCAGGTTACAAGCAAAGTTTACAGGTTTTGTCTGAAAGTCAAAGCATGACTTGTTCAGAGAAATCAGTGAATTAAAGACTAGTTAAATTAATAAGAAAAATAGTAAGAATAAACTAAATTAATACATAAAGACTAAACCCTATATAAAGGGATATTATCAGAAAGATAGTGTTGCCCTTCACACTTTTTTTTGATATTTTGAGTGGAAGAGGTAAATGAATGACGAAAATACTGAGCCTTTAAAGTCACCTATGCATTAGGATGTTGTCAGTTACAAAAAGAAGTGAAAGCATGAATATTTCATATCTCTTTGRCATTCAACCTGTTTTGCATAGATGGCAGCTGGAGGTTCAAAACAGTGGGTTATTGCTTCACCACTGTCACCATGGTTTAGCAGGTAAATAATGCATGAGCTAAGAAGAGTTGACAAGGCAGACGGTAATGATATATTGGTTCAAGAGTCTGTCACCTCAAAAAGCATCTAGAAATGATTCACATCAGACTTGTTATTTATTTCTTATGACTGTTAGCAGAATATTCATAGATAAAGTCTGTAATTAACCTGAAGAATTAACAGCAGAAGGATATGGAAGGCAAGTAGCCTAGCAAAGTTTCAGAAGAACACCAATGTTAGTATATATGCAGAAGCATTTGTAAGCTTTACAGCTTAAAATTGTGATAAGTATTAATCTGCACCCTTTGGGGTGCCAGATTCTGGATTTATCTCTAGGAAAACAAAAGTTCTTTCATATCAGTTAGGCAGTGCCTAACTAAGCAGGGAACATCCTGACGTGTTACACAAAAGCAGGGCTGGTAGTCTGTATTATCAGCATTTTTTGCATAATCTGGCATCTAATTAAAATGCTGACAAAAAATAATAACACTACATTGTACAGCACTAAACATAAGAAACAGTTTTTCAGTAAGAATTTCCAGAAATGAGAATAATGGCTGCAGGACGGTGGCTGTGGAGCAATTGGGAGTCACAAGCTCTAATGAAAGGCTCACGTTCATCCTGTTTGTCAAATGTATTAAGATCTTTTTGTGACTTAATTAAAAAACCCAAATAACACACGCACATCCTATCCCTGTTCATTGCTCACAGACTGCTTAACCCATAAAGGTTAATTTGTCACGCTGGTGCTTTGTTTCCTATTTTGTTTATGAGATCACTCTCTGTGGTGACATTGCATACATTAACTAGCCCAACACATTTCGTGTTATCTGGCAGCTTCTTTAATTACTGGTCAGGCATCACTTTTTAATATTGCAGCCAAGCAGAAATGTATTTGTTCCAGTAGCATTTTTAACAGGAGCCTGTAATATCCGAGCGTCCCTGGAGAGCCCTTCTAGCCAGGGTTCGCCAATAAACCGCAGCCGCTTCGCTGCAGCCCGAGGTATCGACAGATGCTTCGAGCTGGATGTGTAATATGTGGTACCTGCTGTGAATATAAAATGACTAAGGGCTGGTGGGACATTCTTTAGGCACAAATAAGCTGTGCTGGTTTTCTTCACATCTTGTAATGGGAGATTTGCGATGTGATTTTCCCGTCTGTCTCAGTGGTGGTTTTCAAAGTTATTTTTCCTCGAGGTGTGCAACATAGAGCAATGGCTTACCAGGGTTAGAGTATTAAACATGTTCGGTACAATTAATTCATTACACTGATAGCAATTTCTGGCTAAGTCATGTCTTTAATCCAAAGAAACAGAAAGTGTCAATAGTGTCAGTAAGAATGTGGCAGGGCCAAACAAGATGTGAGCCACACAACAGAGTGGATTGAACCAGTCATGGTATGCAGTAGTTGGAATGAAATAAGACAGTATTATTGGAAAGAAATATATTGGAAAGAAATAAGACCATATCATGCAGCCAATGGATATGCGAAATTGTTCTTTGTGATTATAAAGCTCCACTGTTGAATATCCAAGGGACTGGAGGTCTGGCATATGCTATAGATACAGAACAAACATACCTCTCCTTCTCAAAACAAATGATATTATAGCACTAAATGTGATATCCTGATTTCAGACCTGTTTCCTAGGAGGCAATGCGTTTGTCCCTTAACTGTGTGCTTAAACCGTATTGACTACGTCTGGAGAGTCAGAAACATATACTTCGCTGAAGTGGTGTGTTTAAAAGGAAAGGAAAAAAAAAGCATTTCAGCCATGAAGAACTTGACTACAGAAACAAATGCAGGGTGTGGGGCTGCGTCCTCTCCACCTTTCTCTTCCAGTATATTTTGCCATCTCTTTTTATTTATTGCCTCAGTTAGAAAGAGACTTAGTTCTGTTACTTTCCCTCTTATTGAAAAAAAGCATCCTTTCTGGCAAAGTTGGGGTCCTTGGGCTGGTCTGGCAGAGATTGGTCCACTGCAGTTGTATGAGTTAATATCACTGCACATTCTAAATAACTTGTGGCCATATTGGCAGACTCTTAAAGTCATTTGCAGCTGCTTTTTACTGTGATGAGTATAGGATGCCATTGTCAAGATACTGATTTATTATCCAGCCTAATGGCTGTTTCTAGTGGGATTTGCAGTTTGCTGCCAAAAGTTATGGAATCAATATGTTCCAACAGAATAAAAGGTTAGAATTAGGCTCAGATGTATATTTAGTTAAAAACTGAGCATAATTCTTCTGAATCCTGTGAAATATATAATAAACTGAACTGGGTCAGTTTCTGTAACATGGATCGGTTCTGGTTTGTATGTAAAAGGTTGTAGAAGCTGCTCTGTTTGAGGCACTGTGAGAAGGACTAATTTCCTGAAATATTTGTTTTATGTATGTGCATTGTAAAGAAAATTGAGAATAGGTTAAATGCAGGGTCCACATAGTACTTGCTAATTCAGTAGACTATAGTCATATCATGTTTTGTTTGATGTTTCTAGGAAATCAGACTTCGACTTGTGCTTTACTTGTGAAACAACCTTTTTGTTTCTGACTTCCAAATCAGATGCTTCTAAAGCAGAACTGTTAGATGAATAAACAATGACAGGATAAGAATAGACCATGTTAAGAGAGCCTCACTATGTTAAAGCAAAGATTAGTACATAGAAGACACATAAGGGCGTTGTTGTTGTTACATCTGAGTCTTACTTTATGTGCACAACACTCTGCTGTACCAGATGGACTTGCAAATTAAATTCTTCAGTGAAAAAAACTTGAGGAAAGAAAACAGGAAAAAAATGCTGTGTGAAATATCATAATTATAATATTGATAAATAACAACATGCATAGCTTTGATAGATATTCTTCTTTGCTTCCAAACGAAGATGAACTCAGCTTCTCTCAGCTGAAATTTGTTTTAGGCACTCTCAAGTGACAGGTAACTCCGTTCTCTTCTTTGTTTTGCTCTTTCTCAGGGAGATTATTCTGTGGTGGGTTGTTTTTTTTTCCTTGCAAATTTTTACAGCGAACTCAGAGATCCATGCAACTGGGTCTTTTTTGACTGCATTAACATTTAGAATGGAAATATTTTTTTCAGTGGCCAAGGCTAGTTTTTGCAATCTAGTCTGCTTTGATTCCTACTASGAAGATTTTTTAAAACAATGAGGATTTGGCAGAAGTCAGATTGGCTTGATACCTTTTCTGAGGTTCAAGGGAGGAACAGCTTCCTTTACCTGAAGAATTAGTAGTGCAATTAATTGGCAGGATTACTAGTGCAGATAGTGATCTTAGTGCAAGGCTGGGATATTTCTCCTATAGAATGTTTGCAAAGATTTAGAAAGGGGAATTTTATTTTCTAGATGCATTTCAGCATCAGCTTATTTGCATTGTTTAACAACGCCATGAGTGAAGAGGTTTGTGAATACAGAAGTTTTCACAGGTGCCAAGAGTCTTCTGGTTCACTTAGACTCGAGACCTTCCTGTCTTCAAAGGGTGAATTTGGGTGGATGGCAGCTGACTGTGCCACTGAGGCTCTTTCAGGGGAATTACAAATTGAAAAGTTGAACGGGAGCAGCACACGTCTGATTTTGACAGGCTGGTGATTGGGTTACAAGAGTTCTGGCCAAGGCTTTGGTATTTCCATTTTGCGTGTTATTACTGTGAATCAAGTGAGGGACAGAGAAGCACAATTAATTAGGGCTCTGACTATCAGCTTCAGCAGCAGTACTGCCTGTTAAAGGTACATGAAAGTAAAACAAAGCAACAAAAGGCAATACCAAACTTTCTGGAATGAGCGAACAGTGTGGTAGAAGTAAGATTTCACTGACAATGTGTGCRGCTCTTAAGGGAAAGTCAACATTTAGTTGTTCATCAAGGAAAAGAATATTCCTTTGCTATTGGGAAGAATTGGGACATTTGTCCTAATATGGGAGCTGTAGTGAAGATCTCTGAGTGCCAGGYCAGGACATGTCTGAACCATAATGCAGCTGTCACCAATCTTGAATGAGGCTGGTGGTTGTTCTCTGTAGGATCCTGTCTGTGACTGTGAATGATACCAATTTTTTTCAGAGGAAAGCTCGTAGGCAGTTATGGGATATTCAGATGATAAGGTAATTTTTGTAGCTGACTTGGACCATGGTCCAAGCTTTAAGCTTTAGCTTTAGCTTTAGCTTTAAAAAGCTAAATTCTCAGAAGACTTGAACATATCTCCGAAACGCACTGTAAAATGGACAGGTCTCCCAATAAGCAGACATTTCTCTAAAGTAATACCTTTCTTTGGAAGTTGCTTCTTATCACGGTTGATGATTCAAAAGAACCAWAGTATACCAGGTTGGAAGGGGACCTCAGGGGTCATCTGGTAAAGAAGGACTTGAAATCCAAAGAAAGAGCGGATTCACAGGAATGTCTCTCTTCGCGCGTTTGAGTGGCGTGGCCTGGCATTAGGAGGCCACTGTGTCAGTTCCGCCTGCAAGCAGCATCCAGAAATGAGGATTTGCCTCCCCAGAGCAATGCTTTTGGCTCCCTACACACAGATGATGGCTGTTCACTAGATGGACAACCACAGACTGGAGGTGCCCTGTGYGTATGTGAGAGCTGCCACATTTAAAGCAGCAATTTCTTCAGTCACTTTCCCTTTAAAGTGTCAAATACTTWAACATATTAATAGTTAAGCACTGATTAGCGGCAATGGTTGAAGGTCCTGGACAGCTATAAGTCCCAAGGCAAAGTAAAAAAAAAAAMAACAACTTAACTGTACTGTTGAGGTCAATTATTAAGTAAAACTTACTTATGAGCAGTTTACTGTCATTAAATGTTTCAAATAACTCCACAGAGTCTGTTTGAAAGGCTATTGCTGGCAGTCAATAGTTGTTGCACACACAAAGCTGAGAACAGACTGGAAGAGTGAAATAGCCTAATACAGTCAGATGAAAAGGAAAAAGCTGGATTGCCCGGATAAGACAAACTAGATGACAAAACTGTCATGTAAAGAAAAGCCTTTACTTTTCTGCCTTTATAGAAGTTGCACAATGTGGTACAGATAATTTACATTTTCCTGGAGATGAATACGATGAATATTTTCAGCAATACTTTTCATGAATATGGAAAACTGGCTGTACTTTTATTGCTATATTCATAAAATATGCATCTGGTGAGTCCCTGTTTTCACAGTATGAAATATGGATTGGAATTTTTAATTTCTTAATTTTTTTTCTAGAAGTTTTTTCTTTTAATAAGGTGTTTTAATGTAATGATTTAGAATGTGAATCCTGTCATGGTTAGTTATGTAATAAGTCGCCTTGGGAAGATGCATTGGCTTCTTTTACTGCCTCACTGCCAGTTCTCTTACAAATTGAGAGTAAAATGCTTGAACTCTCATGCAGGCTGGGGAATTGAGCTATTGAATCTCTCTTTCCTCATAGCATGATATTATCCCATCTCCTAGAAAACATTTTGCAGACTACTACTTTTCAAAATTCTTGGTAAATGTAAGCCTTGTGACATAGAAGAGAGGATTCTTTGATGAAACAGTAGGGGAAAGTGGTTGTCTTTTGAAATGCCACAAAGTTTGGATGCAACAAAAGAGCAGTTTTCCCCCAGCTCTACTCCTGACCTGCATTTCTTATGGCTTTACAAGAAACCTACCTGTAAGACAAGAACAATTGCATTCCTTTCCTTCCATGGTAAAAAAATGGAGCAAGTAAAAAGATTAGTTAAGTATCATTGCCGGTAAGATTTGTCTAATCTCACACAAAAACCCCAGCCATGTACCTGAAAGGTGATACAAATATTTTTTATTGCTTAGTGGTTTACTCATGTATTGATACATATCGRTATGTCACCATTTACTGTATTACAAAACAGAAAAGTTCTATTAAATCAGAAGAGGTACATACTCAGAATAACATTTGCCAGGAAGATTTCTCCATTCCCTTTTAAAAATCCTTGCTTTGGAAGAAATACGTTTGTTAAAAGGTGCGTATTTTTTAAGTGCTACAGTGCCTGTTTCCCTTGGTGTGTAGTTGGAGCCAAAGTGCTAATGCAAATACTCAGGTATGCAAACTACATGGGTGTATTCACTGTGGTTTCGAAATTAATTGATGAAATTACCTCAAATAAATTACAAATGTAAATACTACAGAAAGTTCAAGGAATTTGTCCACAAAATGTTAATTTGGAAAAAACAGCTGTCACATGTCTGTTCTTATGGTGGAGAGATGGTCACAGGCATACTCTGAAAACCTCTGCTGGAAAACTTCCCATTTTTCTTTTGGTTTTTCAAAATTTCGTATATCAAACTTCTCTTAATTTTGCTTAAATTTTTAAGAGGAGCATATTGTCATTATTGAGACTTACTAGTAAATCTGCCTTTGCTCCTTCTACTGTGTTAGTTTTTCGATAGTATATGCAATTAATTTGTCTCCTTAAAGGGTCCAGAATTGAACAATCGTATTTCTGRTGCCTAAGCTTTTTATATTTTTCATATATTTGTAGCTTTGTAGATTGCTAATGCATGGCTGTAGCTCCCAGTACTTTTCCAGCCCTTTTCCCCTACGTTTTAGAACAATAAGCTAACTGTCTAACACTTTCCTGGAATCCTATTTAGTCTCGCCTCTTTAGTCAACCAAGAACGTCTTGTTTTTCTTACCATGTATTGTAGACATAATAAATGTGGGGCTAGAATCGGGGGGGGGGGGGCCTCCAGTGTGGTCAGAACCAAAAGGAAAAATTACTTAACCAGCTGCTCTTCTAATTGGCCAATATTAGTTAAATACACTGATTTGATATACTTATAAAATTGTAGAAGTCCTGTATCACATGTGCATTTTGCTATATTGCACCTGGGGGRCCTCYATTAAAGACCTGCTTTTATGTTACTTCCTAGATTAATATTGYCTCAGGAGTGTGCTGTTTTGTTTCTCAATTTTTGTAGGCATCAATTCAATAAAATGGGATATTTTGAGAATGAGAGTAAGAAGAAAATGATTTCCTAAAATGCAGTTATGGAAGGTACATACACACAAAGTGGCAAGCTTTCTTTTCTTGAGGCTTCTTGCTTAATTTGAATTTTGAACAAATTCATGGTGTTTATTGAAATGCAAATTCTTTCATTTTCAATATTCAAAAATTTTCACAGAAAAACGACAAGGAGCAATGAATAAAATTTCCACTGTGAGAAACTGATTAGATATCGGGAAAAATAATTTTAAGATGAAGGATGGTCAGCACTGGAACGGGTTGCTCAGACATATTTTGGAATCTCCATCCTCATGATAAAACAAAAAACAACTGGATATAAGCCCAAACCACCCGATCAAAYTCTGAAGTGACCCTTCTTTTAGTGAGCACTGTTACTTTGTGATTCCTGAAATCAGTCTGAAATTGGCTGAGTGGTAATGTGCCTCTGTTTTTACCAAAAAGATTGTTACACTAAAACAAACAAAATAGCATCTTCGGAAGAAATTCTTATAACTCCTGAAAAGGAACAGTTATCCAGTATGAGGGAAAAGATGTCAAAACACATAGACAGAAGTAAGAAAATAAATAAATGTCATTGTTATCACGACAGTCCTTTGCCTTTCGGAATCGAGCACAAGATAGACTGTAACTTTCTTAGGTGGCAGTTAAAGACAAGAATGAGGAAGGMTAAAGTCTATAGATTCCATTAACAGAGAAGATAGGATGTGTTGACAATAAATCAATAGTTATATTAGACCTTAGAAACAGCAAAGGAAATGTTGAGAGGATGACTCACTTTAGTGAAAGAAAGTGACAAATGGTCTCAGTTTAATGACTAATATCAAACATTGTTAGGAAAGTAAATTCRGAAGGTTCAGATCAATATTGCATCTTAGACTCACAAAGTAGAAAATACAGAATCAAAGTTAAGCCATCAGAAGAACCTGAATCTCAAAATACAGACAGTTCACAAACGACAAAAATATTGTAGTTCTCCCCTAGAGCTGTAGTCTTAAAAAATCCAAACCAAATTGAAACCTTCCCACCAGAGTTCATGTTCTTATTCATTCTAGCTTCATGGCAGGCATCTTTGTCATCCAACATTCATCCCTTTAAAGAACAAAACTAGGGTTCTACATACGGAATGTAAGTGGGATTGARGTTATCCATGTGCATTCTGGCAAAATGGTGTAGGCTTATGTCTCTAGGTTTATATCTAGAATTACTATTGACACTGGGGAAGATCCATCTTGGGTATAGATACCTAAATTCACTCTACTGAGCCTTTCTGCCCACCTTTGGGTGGTCAACTTTATTCAGTTGAAGTGCTGCCTAGACACCAATGACTGCACTGATTGTATTTCTGCTAATATTAGAGGAAGATAAATAACTAAATCAAAGTATCTTAACCTGAACCTACATCATAGAACCATAGAATGACTGAGGGTAGAAGGGGCCTCTGGATGTCATCTGGTGTAACCCCTCTGCTCAAGCAGGGCCACCATTCCAGAAGGTTAATTACTGCCCTTCCCGTTGAATAGTTTCATATTCTGAAAATACCATCATTTCAAAGCATTGAAGGACTCAAAGTAGGGAACTATCAGATACAGAGATGGCAGACTAGGAGTGACAAAGCTTGCCAGTGATTTTCTGTGGCCATTTACAGCACATTAAAAAGATGGACTTGTAATGATTTGTAGAAAATAYTTGTCTTTAAAAACTCAGCGTTTACTGAAGAGATGAGATAGGCTTGAACTTTTCATCTTGGAAAAAGTGGGACTGATGTGGTCGTGCAGGTCATGGTGGAAGGCTGACTGAAGTATGGAATCTCACAAATGACATGAAGRTGACTGAAATGAATTGGTATTGTTTTTAAGTATTAAGAACAAGAAAGCACCAAATGCAATTACTGTGGTGGTTTTCTTTAAAATGAGTAAAAGATACTTCGGTACTACACAGAACACAATTAGATTGTAGATTGTAGTGAATGTCAAAATATAAATGCATTAAAAAGCTATTCAATCAAAGACTATTAAATTCTGTAATGCAGATACAAATTCTAGATCAGGAGGTTCACTCTTCTCAGACAGGACTCTAGGCGACACCAACTTTTGCTCCAACCAGTACAGACCCACATAATTTCCACTTACTAATATGTCTTCATTATTTAGTTATGAATGCAACCAATCTTTGTTTAAAAACAGTACAAGAATCTTATTACAAGGATATTTGTAGGAGAAATGTAAAGATGTCTGTGTACATAGTAAATCTACTTAGGATTTATCTGGGTAAATAAAGAAGAAAAAGAGCCCTGTTTTCCTGATTAGGGGCAGAAGGCGGCAGACAGACTMTGAAAAGAGAATAACAGATCTAATTCCTTGTGAATGAGAAGTTTTCAAATATTAAGTATTTTAACATGCCATAATTAGTGGAACTCAGTTCTTTGTGTTAAATGTGTTACTCGGAGACTAAAATCATCTATAAAGATTTAGCAGCTAAACTTGACAGAATCAGACATGCATTTGTTGCATTTTCCTCAATTTCAATCTCAATTAACTGTATTCAAGTAGCAATTCAGAATAAGTCTAGAGGTGTCATGCTGCAGTGAGGTGTTCCTGTTTTAAAGTACTGAATTACTTCCATGACATAAATCTGTTCTTGATTACTTCTATTGGAAATTTTAACCATTCTTTGAGAACATCTTCCTTATAGCAGAGTCAGTCTGAACATTTAGCTAAAAGTTGTTGTTTCCAGGAACAAAGCTGGAAAGCAGGACAAGCCATTTTTTTGTCCTTGMTAAAAAGAGTTGAGATTTTATCCTTTGGAACAGAAAGCAGTACTGCAGAGGAAGATGGCATTTGAGTGTGCCTGATGTTACCCATCTGTAAATCTAATGAGCAACAAAGGAYGAGAAAATATTTATTATTTTTGGTCAATTCTACATGTTCATGTTGGAGTATTTCTTAACCGTTACACCTGATCAGGACATTACATAGGCCTGCCATAAACCAGAAATAGCTTCACTCTTACATTACCTTCACCTGGTTGGGGCAAAGTTTAAACCAACTTCCAATACTCTAATCCAGGTTTCTTCATATTTCTCTTTCCCTCCTTGCTAATATCAAAACACATGAAAAAGAGAGTCCTAGAAAGGTAAATGTAATTCAGACATTGGTTGATTTTGAGGAGTCCCTTTACATCACTTATTTTGTGTGTGCTGGTATACATGATGCCAGAACAAATTGTAGTTTATTRGTATCTCATCTGACTGAATTCATAGTGCTCGTTATATTCTTGTTCTTTAGAGGTCCTTGTGGTCACAGCATTGACAGCTTTTTCACATAAAAATGCATAGTATTAGTTCATATGAAGTTATAGTATTTTTCACTTGTTGATGCAGCTGTTGATATTACAAACATGCTTTTTTATAAGGGATCTTTTTAAGCTCATCTGCATTAAAATTTGCTTTCTTCCTCTTCCTGCAGAGACATTGTACCTTATGTCAGGCATGTACATTTTTCTTCTGTCTTTTCCTGACTTACATTCCAAGTTGCAACTACTTGTACATGTATATGCTTGAATGTAAGCTCACCATTCATCAAATGAAATTCGGTTGGAGGTGGCTGCTTCACTTACATTTCAAAAATATAAATAATTAATAACTAAKATTTGTAGAACTAACTGAAAAATAATATAAAAGTAYGCTGGTTTTTATCTTCCATATGCATATTTTTAAAGTATTTATCACTCTGGCATCACTAAGACCAAATGATATATAGAAATATATCCATAATGATAGAAAGCTTGTTTTTATAGACTAAATAAGTCATGAAAAATACATTAAATCTGCCACTGCTATAGAAAATAACAGGCTGKCCTTTTTAAAGCAATCTGTTCCACAATTTGATGTTCAAACTTTTGGTTGTTTGGTTTAACTGAGGTAGTTGCTTGTGTGAAACCAAATAACTTCTAACTGACATTTCTGAAAAWTCTGGAATATCATTTCTGTTTTTAGAGAACTGGATGACCAAGCAGAGAGAAAGTAAATGAGCGGAGACATTTAAAACTAGTTTGATCAAATACTTTGTCAARCTAGAGAGGGAACTTCAAAATGATACAAAGTTCAATAGTGTTTAATACAGTCTTGAAGAAGAGGATTTTTTTATATGAAAGTAAATTTTTTCGGTATTTTTTCTGCTTGACTAGCTATATACACGTTGCATTTTTTCACAAATATCTACTTTTATCAATACAAGGAGGAAAATATGCTTTTAATGGTATTCTCCTAATTTTTAGTACTGGACTGGGAAGCCTAAATATTGATGTTATTCTAGTACTGTTGATCATACGCAATTAATATTCTGAGCTGAAGCTCTGTAAATATGGTATGTCCTTAGAATAATATTGGCTAAATTAACAAACWGTAGAGAATGAGGTGGGAAGGGAGACAAAGTGATTCTTGGAAGTASCTCTGATGGTTTTGAACATCTGATGGGTATGAATTTCACACATCTATTGCTAGTCCAGAGTCAGCTCACTGAGGTGTGTACTGGGGATGCAGGATCTCAGCACCAACTTCACTCTACAGRTGGAGTTTCTTTCCCTGCTCCACTGTAAAATGCTATGTGATAAAGCTACAGTGACAAAGAACTAGATATCTTGAYAAGTATAAACATTTTTGAGAGGGAGGTTATCCATAAAATAATAGCCATATAAACCACACAAAAAATGATGTTCCTTTGTCCTTTCAGTAAAAATATTCAACTATTTACTATATTCAATCATACTTAACTGTAATTGCACTTATAAACAATAAGAATTCAATAAGAAAAGTGAAAAGACCAATAACAATTTACTTTTCTCAGTAAGGCAAAGCTTTATTGAATTTTTCATGATCTCAGAGAGCTAGGGTTTTTTCAAGTGTGCAGTCAAAGCGGGAAACTTGGAATCCTAAATTAAGCCCAGGGAGAAAAAGATGTCAAGGTGTAATTTATATAACTGACTTGCTGAACACTGGACACTGTGCTTAATGACTACGGATTACTCAGGATAGTTTAGAGTTCTTATGCCTTAAATTGAGAATTGACTGATTGAAAAATTGAAAACAGTTTGTCTGTGAAAAGGAGCAGGTTCTTCAGTGCTGGGGCTTTGCTTACAGGCTGAAATAGGAAGGACTGGAAGCCATGCAGACTCTGAAAGGGATCTTCAGGCAAGAAGCAGATTGAAGAGGTGGGCTCTAGTATAAAACTGATACATAGAAATATTTGAAGGCAAGTCAGCTGCAGAAGCCACAACTGAAAGCTGTTTTATCAGCTTTGATTGATACTGAATTATTTTTAATTTGCAGTAACTTGGAAGCAGGAATAACACATGGTCACACCTACTTGGTTGGTTGATATACTGACTTACACAGGAGCAGGAAAAGAAAGGCATTTTGAGAATACAATTCAAGACTAGACTAAACTATACTAATACTATGTTATACTGTACTATTCTATAGTAACACATGGTTATTTTTTATGTGCATTTTCTATATCTGTAAATGACCCCACCTGCAGTACTCCATGCAGCTCTGGGRCCCCCAACACAAGAAGGACATGGACCTACTGGAGTGAGTCCAGAGGAGGCCATGAAGATGATCAGAGGGCTGGAGCACCTCTYCTATRAGGAAAGGCTGAGAGAGTTGGATCTGTCCAGCCTGGAGCAGAGAAGGCTCCAGGGAGACCTTAGASCACCTTCCAGTGTCTGAAGGGGCTGCAAGAAAGCTGGAGAGGGACTTCTTACAAGGGCCTGTGGTGATAGAACAAGGGGGAATGGCTTTAAACTGAAAGAGGGCAGGTTTAGATCAGACATTAGGAAGGAATTCTTTACTGTGAGGGTGGCAAGGCACTGGAGCAGGTTGTCCAGAGAAGCTGTGGATGCCCAGTCTCTGAAAGTGATCAAGGCCAGATTGGATGGGACCCTGAGCAAGCTGATCTAGTGGAAGGTGTCCTTGCCCRTGGCAGTGGGGTTGGGACTGGATGATCTTCCAGTTCCCCTCCAATCCAAACCATTCCATGATTCTATGGAATGTGTTATTAATACCAAAGATTAACTCAGTGAAATACATAAGCAGATGAAGTGAAATGGCAGGGACAAAGCAATAGATGGATCCTGCAAACACTTGTACATAGTGTTTGCAATGTTTTCTTTATTCCTGTTTTTGTTTGTGGGAAAGAACAAGCTAGATAAAGAAGATCTTTGTTATTGGACAAAAGCACCTGACAGGGAGAAGGACTACACTGAATGCAGTGTATAACTGTAGTAGTAGTGCACCAGTAGTGTGTTACAGTTATGACTGGAATAACATTAATTGTCTTCTTGTGTGAAGAGACCTCTTTTGTGAAATGTCCTTCTCGCTGGAATACCAGGAATTTTGTTGCCTCRGTTGAACTGAGACAAAAATTTTCACTTGACTTCTTTTTCTTTGACAGGTGCTCTTTGCTTATTCTTTTTYTTGAGAAATAGTTTAGGGTCAATGGTATTTCTGGATTTATAGGTTTATGCTAGTAAAACAAGTAATAAAGCATRTGTAGTATAAATTTGCTTGAAGATRCTCTTTTTTACTGAAACATGATTCTCGTAGGTATGTCGGGAGTGGAAAGACACAATAATAAACCTCATTATCACTAGCAAAAGAAAACCCTAYACTTGGCCGTATTAATCAATAACTGGAAGTTTTACAGGGTATTTCTCTTTGAGTCAGAGCTGTATCAGCCAGTGTAGAGTGCCCTGGCTCACAGCATGGATGTGTTCATTAGCTCCAGCATCTTTTCTTTGAGCTGTTAGGAACAAGGAAACAAAAGCCAATCTGTTTGTTTGCTATTTCATATTTATGTACATTCTCCTTTTTAATGCCCTGACTGACAGGCTGGGTGTACATTGTCCGATGTCTTCACGTCAAGCTCATGACCTCAATTCACCTATCATTCACTTCCATCATGTCAGCTGAGCCTTTTGTGGGTGTCCATTATTCACACACTATATTGTGTTATGATGAATTACCCTCTTGGGAATTTTAGGACATCTTAATCCCAGTCTGACAGAACTCTCTGCGATAAATAATTGACAAGTCCCTATGCTAAATGCAAGTACATCAGAGGATGTAGATTTTTGGCAGCTTTTACTGAATAAAAAGAAACAAGAGAGCATGCCTTCTGCAGTGTTGAGCAGCTTCCATTTCTTGTTTTCATTTTCATTGGATGCTTTTCTACCAAGAGATTGAATGCAGCAAGGGAGGGAGATTCATTAGGATTTTTATCCTTATTTGTTCTGCTGATAAACAAAATATCTCATTAAAAAACAATTATGGGGAATTTATTATAATTTAATCTCACATTAAATCTGGCCTCTTTCTCCATCCATGCATGTTAAGGAAAGAGAACTTTGTTTCAGAAAACCCAATAGCGTTTAAATGTACATTTCCAGTGACAGCCACGTGTGCCTGTGTGCTGCCTGGCATTTAAAGCAAGGCAAATTCCTGCTGCTCATCAAGCTGTGCAGGGGTAGAGCATAAAGGAGGTGATGGACTCTTTGCCTTCTTGTACTGACAGCCTTGGCCTGGCTGGAATTGCAGCGTACAGGGAGCTGACAACTTGCTGCCAATTATTTCCTTGTGGAAGGAACTGGAATGAGCAGAGTCAAAGCCTCATTCACTGTGTCTGTGCTCTGCCAGGCAGCATTAGAGGGGTGATAAAATGCAGGCTTGGTGATATTTCCACCTTTCACACTTCACTGGAGTTTTCCAGGTTCTTTTGCACTTGATATGGCCCTGAGATGACTGTAGAGATTTGACAAGAACCACAGGTCTGTTCCTGTGGGTCTCTGGGTTATAGGGCTGGCAGGTACCCCAGGGGACTTGGCTGCAGCGTTTGTCCCATTTGTTGCTTCTGGAAAAGAAAACTGTGTGCCTTGTGCTTGCTGGAGTTCCAGGAGTCATTCCTCAACACCTGGCAAGCTCCAAGTGAGTGCACACTTGGTCTAGAAAATGGCAGAATTTGAACAACCTAGATAGGTAAAATATCAAAACTGCTTTGAGAACAGATATAACAGAAAAAAAACTCCTTTCCTTTTGTTTTCTTTCCTTTTTTTTTTCTTTTTTTCCTCTTGTGTTCTGGTGTGTCAGCTAGCTGGAGGGGAAAATAAAATGAATATAATTAATTGTGTGTTCTGTAGGATAGCTGCTTCATATCATCCTTTTTAGTAATTTGGAAGCAAATGTCGTTATTGCTGCCAGAGCATGTCTTTAAGATATTCTTAGCCACACCTGAAAGGACTAAAATTTTAGACACACATGTTCTTCTGTGGAAACTGGTGAAGAATGTCTCTTCTCATTTCATGAGCTAGGGTGAATGGAAGTTCATATTTATTTCTGTCCCACATGCCAGAGGGAAGAAAGCGCTGGTTTAGCTGAATTACACTGAGGGGTGCAGAAGCATCCATGTGAAATACATTTTATTGCTTAATCTGGCCAACACACAAAACAGCTTTCAGACGTAGGTGAGTCTTGCTGTCAGGTCCATACTTGCCACTTTTTCCTCTTCCTTGCTGTAATGCCTGTTTGGACCAATAATTTTACTATGGGTTACTATTTTTTAACAACACTGTTGCCCTTTTCAATAAAAGTTTCTCATTCAGAAAAAAGGTTTGTTTTAAATTAACAACAACGACAAAACGAACAAACAAAAAAGACCAACCAAAACAACAAAAACACAAACAAACAAAAACTCCCACAAAGAACTGTTGACAAAATCGTGAGCCCCTTGGATTATAGCTGATACTTAATTGTGGGTAAAATATGTCTAAAGTAAAATAGATTACTATATATGAAAATAATTCTTTTGGTGTTTGCTAATAGTTATAAAGTTCATTATAAACTCTTTTAAAGTATATTAAAATTTCAATTAAAAGATCTTAGATACATATACTTGCTAAGTCCTGCATTTCTATTGAATAAATTAGTGGAAATAAATGAAAGAAAAAGTATTAAAGCTGAATTTTTTTAAAGCTGGAGGTGAAGGTTTAATGTCATGTTTCACTATTTCTTGCATAAGATACATTATCACATTTTAGCTGAGGATGTTGTCAAACCTTGTAGAAGAAGCAAACTCCCATCTTCTGAACTGCCAGACAATGACTTAATTAAGCTACAAAGCAACTGTCCTCCAAATAAAAAAATGTTGGGTGGCTCTTCTCTCATTTGAGATCTAAGGCTCCAATTGACAATATAAAGCAAGGATGTTGCCAGATTCTATATAATTTGACTTTGTAGGTTAGAGAATTGCAGGTGACAATTTCTGTGTGTGAGAGAGAAAGAGTCACAGAATAGTTTGAGTAATAAATGATAATGGATTCAAGAAGAGCTTTTTTTCCAGGATGCCCTTACTTAATCAGGAAGCTCAGTAAGAATAGAGGTACTGGGAATAATGTTACTGAAGCATTCCTTTATTTCTTTGAAATAATAATTTTATTTTATCAGAAATCGTGGCTCATTTAAAAATGTGGCTCATATTTCAAAAAGAGATTTTCATTACTAGATTTCATGATTGAAGAATTGAAGAGTAGAAATAGAACTGAAAAGTTTTGAAAGTGTGTACTAACTATGTGCAGAATTCTATACATGGCACTGTTCAAGAATGTGAAAATACATGTCAATGTGCATTTAGAGACAGGTCTTTTGAGGGATAAAACATTACTTTAAAAATTACAGGCAAATGTACTAAGGAAACAAATGGAGGATGATATGGTTTCAGTCAGAGTAACACAAGATCAGAAATCTTTCTGTGGTAATTATTTCAAATTTGAAACTAGGTAACAGAAAAGAATTGAAAATATTAATTGTTACTTATATTTATTATGTTCTCGAGAAGATCTTTACCTGAAAACTGTTGAAGACCAGTAGAAGCTTCAGCTCCTAACCTATTAATATCCATTGTATGATCTATTTGGCACAGGAGAGAAGTATTCAGTAGTGCAAGTCATGAATTACTGGAGATGAGTTTTTATTTGTAATTATTGCCTCCCTCGTGTCTGGGGCACACATACCTGCTCATGGAAAGTGTTGCTACATTACTGCACCCTCTTCTGCTGCCCCCTCCAACCTTCCCTGTGACATCTGAGCGAAGTCTGGCATTACTGTATTATAAGGGGGCATTTGTCTTCAGTTTATAATTAAAAGAGAGTGATTAATAATCGTGATGAGACTTATTTTCATTTGCCCTTCTGGAAAGTCACATTATATGGTTAAGAATACTTCATTTAGGTCTTATTAATTTAATTGCAATTTCAACAGAATTGCTAAAACCACAAACTTGTATTGGTAACATAAAATCAAAGCAGCTGAAACCTAAGGGCCTCTTTGTAAGCACTTTTTCCTGTAGAAATAAAAAGCCTTTCAGAAAGTCATTCTCTTTCCAAAACAAAGAAAGAAACAAAAAGGTAGCTTTAAGACAAGAAAAGGAAAAAAAAAAAAAAAAGCCTTTAAAAAAAAGGTGTTTAGAATTTGTTTAGATTTCAAGTTTTAGCTTTTAATTAGCTTGTATGTTTTTTCATACTAAATTATTTAGAGGTTGTTTTATATTTTGTATCAATTTAAGTGGAGAAGAAATTAAATAGAGCATATATAATGAGATTTAAATAACTGAAGAAAATCAATTCAGCTCAGTCTGTGCTATTAGCTAAGCTACACTTCAAGATGTGCTCTAATATTGTATTTAAACACGTATTCTTTAGGGATTCTTATTCTATTCTGGTATCCAAAGGCTTTGGCTGCATAAAAAGTTTGCTTTGTGTTGCTACATGCCAATTCTACAGTGATTGCTGTGGCGCTTGCACAGAAATGGGTCCCCTGACTGATAATGAGGCTGATCACATGTGCTGTAGTAACAAATAATAGGTTTCTTTATAGCACAGGGTGGTTTTGTTAACATACTCTAATAAGGAGTATTTCTGATATGCATAAAAGTCCTTACTTGTTTGTAAGGCAATACTAGATTTCATAAAGCTGTTTAGGTACTGAATCTGAGTACTTTGGAGAGTTGTTAAGCTCTCAAACCCAGATGTATTAGCATACATACATTGTCTGAGATAGAAATGGCATTGTATACACATGAACACATTTGGTTTATTGAGTCTTTGTGACAGATATTAAATCCYTGTATGTTGAGGGTTGATAGAGTTCTAAATGCAGAATATGAAATTACAGTTGACAAGGGAGTAAAACTGAATAATAGCAGTGTAAATGAAATGGCACTTAAATCTCCGTGTACCTTGTATTTTACTTTAAGTTGCTAGATGATGTGGATTTACCCCTAAAAGACTAATTCAGTATTTYGTATAGAAGATCAGTAGAATTGTGCTATTTGAAAATCTGATCTTTTTTTTTCCTGGCCATAAATTGGGGTGCTTTGTCTCAGGCAGGACAGAAGACAGTGTTGCAAGAGGATAATGCAAGGCAATTAATTTTCATCATAATTATATAGATAGAGGAGTAGTTCTGTAGGGGATAAATTTCTGGCRTGTCTTCTGCCACAGACCTCCCTAGGTCGGGGTCTTAAATGAAAGATTCATGTTTCAGTGAACATCGGATYTGGGCTCATCTCATCTGTTTTAGGGTAATAAGAAATGTTTACATCCCTCGTTAAAACCATGGAGATTCTGCTTAGGCCAGATTTTTGGGAAAGGGCATGTTTGGACCAGAATTAAACTGTCRTTAGATGCCATATAGTTCTAATAAATCCCACTGATTTTTGAAAGTTACCTGGATCTTTAGGGCRAGTAGGGCATGACTGCCTTATGCTGCAGCTTCTCAGATTTGCCTTTCATCCTCCTCGCAGACCATCTACCTAGGATTTGCACCACTAACATACTTTGCTTAGGATTCATGGTATCATCTGAGCAGTGCTATTTACATAAATTAAAGACCAAAACAAAGGAAAAAGCCGACAAACAACAACCACAGCAAAACCCAAACAAACCTAAATCTGTTTAATAAGCTGCTACTGACTGAGCAGATTTTGGTACAATGTTGTGGAYTCCACTTAAATCTGACAACTTGATTGTTCAAAAATAAGGAAGAACAGTATTTTTATGACATTGTCAAATGCRCTATACCTAGAAACCACATCTTTGAAAAACAAACATTTCAAGGATTTTTAGGAAACGTAACCTCCTGTTCCAAATTGGAACATGTTTTCTTTCTGAGACTTTTGACTAGATTTATGCTAAGACAAGGAGGGTGATAACTAAAACATCTCTTGGTGATTCAAGTATATATTGAAGATTCTGCTCTTAACTCACTGCAAATGTTATTGCTCAAGGAAARCATAAATAGTTCATTGTATGGAATGAGCACATAAATATCTGTTCAATACAAATTCCTTTCTGGTTGCACATGAAATACCTGAGATGRTTAGCCAGAAGTCCTTCCACTGAAATAAGCTTTATTATTTTGAAACTGTTGTATCRACTTTGGAAAACATTCAGTTTCACAAGGCTTTCATTGTGTTTACATGCTGGGAAGTAAAATCTTTGTTTGTTTATTCACTYTTCTGTATTGAGTGGAACTGCTAGGAAGCCTTCTGTGAACATTGCAAGGTGTTGCCTGAAGTTGGAGGAAAGTGCTTCTTTAACTTCTGCTTAAAAAAAATCTACTGAACTAGCTTAGCTCATACTTGACAAAAAAAATCAGATACAGGCACAACTCTGGGAAATGGGAAATGCCGGTATCTGGGAAATGCCGGTGCAAATCATAGAAGAGGCAAGGAGGGCCTTGAGAAGAAATCTTTATTCAACACTAAAACCCATTTTTTTCAGCTTTGTCTCATCCTTTATATCTGTCTGTCTCGGTTGAGCCCCYGCAAATTGGGCGCCAAATATGTTTGTCAYGGTTTGGACAAACTTAGGAGGAAGACTCGAAGAGCCTCCTCTGCAAAAGATAGCGTCCTAAAACTCCCTTCCCACCCCCCAATAAGAATTTCTTGGAGGAAAGTGGAAAAAAAAACCACCCCTGTTTACTTAACAAAACCCAGCTGCTGGGGRGGCTGCACGCATGCACCAGGGGAAGGGAAAAAGATAATAAAAAATGAATAATGTTAAATAATAAACCTCTCGTGATGAAGACAACCTGGATGAATTAATAGTCCTTTGTTTCCTGGGTGTAGTTTTCTGTTCTGTCTCCCTCTGGGCTTAGGATGGTGCAGGCCTCTCCGGCCCCAGCGTGTAGGTAGRCCCCAGAGTTCAGTAGTCTGTTGTAAAGTTCCAAAGGAAGAAGGAAAAAACCACAATCCCAGGGGGAAAAAAAGCTGTCCTCTTTTCTTGCCTCAGGCAGAGGAGGGAAAAAGTCAGAAGCAAGTTTCAACTTCCTCCAATATGCTTCAGCTGAGCAAAAGCAGAGTGAAAGCTCACAGGGAAAAAAGGTAAAAGTAAAAAAAAGTGTCCCTTCGCCTTCAGCTGTAAAGGCAACTGCTGAGAGTTCTCTCCTGAGGACCACAACATAGCTAGTGATAAGAACCAGGAACGTAAACACCTTTGGAGAAAACCGAAACACGGCGCCTGGCTTCTCRAGCCAGCTTAAAGACGCAGAATTAATATTTTTAATTAAGCAGACGRTTGGGATATATAGCGTCATAAAGTCACCCCAAGACAATGTCTCRTCCTTTATATTGTTCAGAGTGTAAAGGAATTCTAAATCCAGATGTCAGAAGGTTGTTGGTTTTGTTGGTTTTTTTTCTCTGCAAGGAAGGCATCAAAAAGTTAGCTATAATTTGAATAAGCAGTTTTACCATTTTGACAACCATAGCTATAATAACTGCAGTCAGCTCACCTTGGAATACTCTATCACCATATACACAAATATATATAAACCTATCTGGTAACAGAAGACTAAAATCTATGCACAAATTTACCTGCAAGAAAATGACAAAAGACTATGACTAATGATGCAGGGAATAAAGATATGTTACTCTTAGAATATCATGATCTTTTGGAGGTAGGAAATCAGTAGCATCAATTCAAGCAGTTTTCAAATTTTTTACTTTAGACATRGTGGGKTTTTTTGGTTGGTTTGGGGTTTTTTGTTAGGKTTTTTTTTATTTTTAATTTGTCAGTTTTATTTTCAAAATTTTTATTGACCTTTTTTGTCTCTTTCCTTTATGTTTTCTTGAGGCTAAAAGCACAGGAATTAAAAATGCTGCAAACTAATAAAGTATTAAATCAGCTGAACAGTTCACCAGCTTAAAAAACGCCAAACGCCAAATTCTGTTATRCTACTGTAAAAAAGCATAATCTGTCCGGATTATACACTCTGGCCGAAAATAATTGTATGTCAAACTGTTTATATTGTAAATGTTTTTGTTTTTGTTTTTTTCTCGTTAGTTAGTGTATATACATATATAGGTATAGGTTAGATATAGATACAGATATTTACATGAAGAAACACTTGGAGCAAGATGTGTGTACTTTGCATATACATTTCAGAAAATGAGCGTATGTTTTATGATGCATTTCTTACTTTATTATGTAAATACAATATAAGAATGTTTTCTACAGACTCAGCAGAACATATGTAGTATAATTCAGTGCTACATTCTGCAGTTTATTGAGCATACAGTACCTGTAAAACTCCAGAACAGTGTGTGGAAGTAAATCTCCCTTCCACAGTGTTTTTATACTGTACAGAACATCAGTGATTTTGTTTCCAGTTAAATTGCTAATCAAAGCTGTGATCTTTCCAGCAACTGAGTGGTTATGTGAACAACCTCTGTAGTTTTTGTTGGATAACAGCTTCCTTGACGGATTGGGATCCGCAGCAGCTTTGCATTTAAGTAGCTTCTCTTTGAATTGTAGTTACAAAAAATCAGGAGCTGGCAGAAGTTGCCAGTTTCTTCTTTTTTGCTTTTCTGGGCACTTTAGAGGTTGGCTGCCAGCTTTCCCATGGAAAGCTTGTGTCAGAGCACCAGTGACTTTGCTGGTRCCACCCCAGCTGAGTTAACAGGGAAGGAATGGGTGGGAATCCAGGACCCAGGCAGAGTGTTTACTGTATTGCCCTGTAGCTTCTGGTATGTCATCATCACACATCTGCCTGTGCCTGCTAATATTTCCAGCTCCAAAGAAATTTTTTTTTTTAAGTAAAAAGCCAAATCCCTCAAAATTATCCTATGATCTTGGTAAGCTTGAGATTTTAAGAAATCTGAAGGGGTTTTGTGCTTTTTTAAAATTTATTTTCTGTTGGGTGAGAAGATGAGATACACAGATATAAAAATAAGTCCAAGATCTAAGAGTTCAATGCTGCCAGTGACCTAAATGAGGGCACAAAATGTCTGACTTCTCGAATCCAAACATTTCATATGACAGGGAAGCGCCCAGAAGAATCTGCCTTTCCACTTACAAAACTTACCTGTTTCCAGTGTTCCTTAAGAATACAGCCCAAACACGATCCCATTAAATCCCACAGGAACATCCTGCAGTGTTTAAACAAGTTCTAAACCTTTAACAATCGGCCAGTCCCTCAAGTATCGGCTCAGGTATCTTAATTTAAGATTCAGACTGAATTCTGAAAATCATCTCTGCTATCTAACATGCCAGTTTAACAGGACTGTGGAAGAAATTGTTCCCTATGGGCAGAGTTTTTAAGTGCAAGTCAGATCAACTGCAGTCAACTGCATCATACTGAGTTAAGTGCATCAAACTGGTGCATCAAACATCCAGTCTGGCAAGGTACTGCCAGATTTTACTTTACTTGTGCTGTGACATTCTTGATGTGTGTGTTTAATCTTTTTTTTTTTTTTTTTATAATTGCATCTTAATTTTTTCTTTTTTCTTTCTGCTATTCAGTTTGATTCTGATGATGGTTTTCAGTAAGTAGCTCTAGCTGGAATAAAAAACCCCACACTTTTTGGAGGGTGCTAAATTTGTTGGCATGGTTCAATATATTACCTTTATAGAAAAGAAGCACGCAAGATTGAAAAATAAAATAACACCAGATGTGAAAGTGACATGAGGAAGATGCTTCGGCAGTTTTGAGATGGGATAATGCTTCTTGATGGTGTTCTTTGAGCTAGAAGGTGGCAATTAGATTTTCATACAGAGAAAAGCGTGAGACATCCTAATTAAACACCTTTTGGTGGAAGTCATCATACATAAACCCAAACCTCTTGTAGTAGTTCTCAAATGTGTCACCTGTGAGGGTAACACTAAAAATAATCCTAATTGTTTTTGTGGGTTTTTTTTTCTTTTTTGTAAAAATTGGAAGGAAATTATAGTTTGAATGTTTATTCAAATATGTACATTACTCATTAAGACAGTMAATCAAATACATTTCTTAAGCATAACTATAGGTCATGTATGTAATCATAAAAAAGTAACTGAAAGGAAAATACAATGGATTCACCCAGGAGATGAATCTTATGAACTTAGGTGTTACTAGCACCTAACTATAATGTTTTGTGTGATTTTGGTCACATTATGTCACCTTCCTGCTTTACTTTCCTTTATATGTTAAATACAATTAACAATATTGCCTTCACAGTGGAGGTGAAAAGTTATTAAATACTTCTGTAGCCATGACAATATGCGTTAGTTTTAAAAGCTGGAGGTTTTAAGATTAAAAATAGTATTTTTACACATATAATTCTCTTCTAATGTTCTTACGGTGCATAAGTATGATATTAATGGTATACCTTAACCAGGTTCAATTTTCTTTATAATCGCAAGAATGCCTACAAAGGGACTGTGCAGCCTGGAACAAAAAGGTGATAGATTGTCCAATATATGAAAAAAGATGCTGCGGAGAAATCATAACCAAAACAATTCATGGAAATGTAAAAGACACAATTGCCAGTATTCTCACCTTACATATTTGTCTATTTACAATTTTAAGGTGTTTTTACATTACAATTTGAAAGGATGTTCTGTTGGAGGGTAAGAATGTAATAAATCCCATGTCGTCCTTTATAGAAAAGGAATTACTAACAAAGGATGTTAATTTTTTTTAAAAACTTGGCATGTCTACACTTGAACATTAAAACTTGAACATGTCCAGCAGAGAGGGAATGTTGGGAGTGCAACTGTTCTTTTCAAATATGTTTGGGAAAGTTTAGAAGCAGCATGTTGTTACAGTCTATGTGATAAGAAAGAAGTGCAGGAACTTTGGGTGTCCCGTCACCCAGGTCAGAGCCAGGCGAAGCGGCGGGGGTGCGTTTCCAGCATCGCTGTCGTGACTGACACAGTATCCCTGGGAAAACAAACATGGCTCTTGGGGTTTGCCAGGAGAAGGTCATTTTCCTTTGTACTCGGTTTTCTCCGGGGCTCACGGTTAAACACTTTTTATTTCTATTGACTAGAATTACTTCCATTAGGGAAAAGTTGCCTGAAAATAGCATGCAGTATTAATGTATCATTTGTTTCTGGTGTTGCCAACAGTAACGTGTTTCCTTGGCTCTCACCCCCTGACTGCTGATGAGATCAAGCTGATTATTCAGCAGCTATAGCCCACCACCTGCTCTATTTTTTCCTTGATATGCAAAGCTGTTGAGACACTATCTTGCCTTGTTAAAGCTACATTTGTTATTCAGCTGTAGTTTAAAACAAATATACATATATACATATACATATAAAATATATATATTTTTAAGAAGTGTATTCATTTTTGAACAAACTTTTAGTAAGTCAAATTCATTATTCTATTTTATACATTTGCGAACTGAGGTGAACTTGGTTTTTTTTTAAATTCACGCTTTGGTTCCACCTTTCAAGGTCTATATTTTATTATTAATAAAGTTGCATTGTTCACGGGCTCGTTTCTGGAAATGCTGCTGCAGGCTCCAGTTCTGTCTTGATTTTAATATAAATCATTAACTACTTGGGAATTTATCATTATAGTTTAGGTTATGAATGTGTCTTAATGAAATAAAACATTTCAGTCCTATTCTGCAGAGGAAGAGATGATAATGAGCTCTGTTCAGTCTTGTTACTTCTGGAAATTCTGGATTTTGCTCTTCTTTCTATAAATACCCATCCAACTCTGAAAGAGCTTAATGCTGTTTCTGGTGACATGGCCAAAAGAGAGATTTGCCTATCAATTCAGCAGAGATTTTAAATCCCCAGCTTTTTGATCTGCTTTTGGGATTACAACAGCATTACATCTAAATGTCTTTTATAGCACACAAAATGTGAGTGAATCCAGAACTCACTAGAATTCTCTATATTTAGTGTTGCCCACCTAGTTGAACTCCATTTCTGTGATTGTAGCAAAAACTATAATTTTAAACCAAAACAAAGCTGCAAACAGTTTTTTGAATATTCAATATATATTTAATATTGTTATTGAGTTTTATTGAAAGTAAATTGATATCGTTTGATATATTGTTATTAAAGACATATGAAACTTTAGCATTCTAAGAAATTTGTTGTTTAGTTTCATTATGAGACAAGATGCAACTGCTAATGCATCCCCTATTTGATTAAAGATAACTGACTCCATTAGTGTTTTTCTTGCATAAATGATGCCAGCCTGTATCAATGATTTCTTTGCCTTGCACTTTGCAAGGAGGCATTGATTTGTTCTGTTTTCCTACTTTTCCCTTTAAAACAAGGCATGTGTATATCTCAGTCCAGTCTGTTCCCATTTGATATTAGTCAGATTTCAATGAATCTGCTAACGTGTATAAATTGAAGGGTTGCATTTTGTGGGGTTTTTCTTTTTGTTTGTTTCCTTTAACTGGATACTTACTGAGGAGGTATTGAAGGAGTTGCAAAGCAGCCTGAACCGCATCAAGTTAATTTTTTTTTTAAAGTTAGGTGAAGGTTACCTTTTTGACATTTTAGAACACTTTTTTTGAAGTGAGATTATTTTGATATTTCTAAAAATAAGTTCATGTAGTTCTGATTTCTCCTTGAGATGCTAAAAGCTACCTGAAAAAAACAGAGTAACAAGGCACGCTTACTCCATATACGTGTCATCTAATCATGCCTCTGAAGTTCCCAGCTCAGCTGTGAAGCTCAAGAGTTTCCTAAGGCAGGCAGTGAGCTGGAGCTGGTGGTGTTATGCAATTTGAGGTTTGTCAGAGCAGTTGGCGATTTCAGTCTAATGGTTTCAGCGTGTGTCCTTCACTTTGAGCCTGTTTAAAAATATAACACTAATATGACTTACGTTTAAGGCATATGAATTATTAGAGGGAAAATGTAATAAGCTCCAAGGGGTTTAAACCTCTGCAAATGAGAAGGATAAATTACATTTTAGAAGAAGTGGTCTTTTGCTATTTTTATACACCACTCTAGTAAGATTTCACTGCTAGATGTCAAGATGCATTTTACAGACTATCTTACTCTTCTAACAGTTTTTCTTCATGCCTTTATCTGCAGTTCTCTCTATCATACTCCCTTGTCTACTGAAACATTTTTGGCAGTATCAAGCTGTCATAATATTGCCCAGCTTCTCAAATCTCCTGATTGCACACATCCTGGAAATATCTTCTGGCTTGGGAACTGAACTTCCTTCCTCCCTCACCCCATAAATGTGGAAATGTTGCTTCTCTACTTTCTCAAACTTCTGATGAGAATTTCCTACATTCCTTGTTGCTGTTTAATAATAGTTGAACATAATTGTTTTGCACACCCGTACTGCACCATTTTAATTGTGAAAGGTATTTCATACAAATTATATTTTATACCTTATGGACTGGACTCAGTGCTCCAGTCACAGAAGACAATTTTGTGCTTGCTCCGTTCTTCATTGTGGCTGTATTTGATCTGTTCTGTTCTCTGGTACTCAGGTGTCCTCCAGAAATGACTTCGGACCTGCGGTTCATTTTTCCCTTTGAGTGCTCATGTAAGGTTTCTTTTCATCTAGTACCAATGGTCTTACTAGTTCTAAGTGGGATTATGAACATTAGAGACAAAGCTGAGGTGAAACCAGTAAGTTTTCATACAGCTACAAACTACTACTTGATATCATCTGCCCTGCAACTTCTGCAAGCTGTGCACTCGCCTAAGTGCATATCCAGCTATACCACTTTTCCAGTAGTTTAAGTGTATGAGATCTAGCTTATTTGTTTAGTTATTTATTCTCCAGTGATAATTTTCAGTGGATTATGTGGCTCCAGCTCTTCTGTGATTTGTTTTCAGTACAGAAACAAAAACTGACAATAACTGTACGTTTGGCTACTTCTGAAGGATTTTAGATTCTTGCTAAAACTTAACTGAGAATCCTAATACAGTATAGTATATTTGAAAGACTGTTTCAGCACTCTTTTAGAACTGGAAGTACTGCCAGAATGCCATTTTCGCCTTCTCTTTTTGTTAATTTGCTACAGTTAGCGAAATTCTTAAATACACACATTAAAAGAAAGGAAGAAATAGAATAGAAGAACTATTTCTAGTTCATGTTTTAGAGGAGAGCTGCTTTTATGTAATGGAGAAGTGTTACTGTGACAAATGTTCTTTGGGTTCTTTTGGTTTTATCCTATTTTACTTATTCTTACATGACAGTTTTGTCAGCGACAGGTGATTGCATGTGACATTTTAGATGTCAAAAGCACATGTGGGATGAATTAATTTAGGGCATCCCTATTTCAGTTTTCCCTGTTAAAATAAGTGTGATTAGTTGTGTCAGAAATCATTAACTTCACCTGCAGTATTGTAATCTCAAGTACGCCAGTTCAGATTTGATTTCCCATTGATCTCGGATCTTATTTAGACCAGTGGCTTGATTTGCTTTGGAACTGGAAAACCATGAGAAGAATAAAAGTTCTCTGTAGAGAATCAGCCTTATTTTTCCTTCTTTCGTTTAATTAAACAATAGGAATAAAGGTTGTCTTGAACCGTAAAGAATGATTTTCACTCTAGCTATTAATAGAAATCCTTTAAAGCTTTGTCTTCTAAATATGTGGAAGATGATAATAAATCTTTTCCATTAGGTTTCCTTTTAGCCAACATGGCAGTCTTGTTTTGGATATGAGGTYGTCTTGTTAGAAAACTGATTAAGAAGGTCTGAAATAGAAGTGCTCTTCATATTAGTAAAGCAGAAATGAATTGAAATGCATTAGAAAAGTACAAAAACTATGGAAAGTAATTTTCGGCTTACTGTTAAATTAAAGCTGAGTTTTGTAAACTACAGCTGGATTAGAAAAAAATAAATTTAGCATTTTAAGTGGCCGTTAATTGCTGTTAGGTGGCTGTTAATTTGAACTGATGTCCAGAGTGTAATAATATTAGCTTTTTGAAAAACCGTGCTAATTCCTCATTGCCTCAAATTATATATATACATACATACATCTAGGCCAGTAATTTATATGAAGAGTGCTTTGTTAAGTCTCACAGTGTCAGCAGACYCCTCGTATAACCTTTTTCCGTATGGATATGACTCGACTGCTGCCTTAGATGACAAAAGTGAAACTGTCCCCAGAGAGTAGCTGAGGAGTACAACATAGAAATTCTATATAGAATATAGGAGATCAATTATGAACATAGTCTTGCTGTGACCTTATATGCTTCAGAAATATATGCTGCACTGACAGATCACAGATCACATTACCATCATGTGGCACAGCAGATGCCACAGTAAAGAGAGTCTGGGATTCCACAGTGTAAATACATAAAATATAACCAAGCTGCAGATCAGCAAAAAGCAAAAATCTACTGTTGGTCACTATTTAAAAAAAAAAAAAAAAAAAAAAAATCTTAAAAATGTGTTTTAAATGCTGGGAACACATGCTGAAGATTATGGCATTTACATAATTAAATACAGCAAAGCTTAGGAAAAGAGTTATTATTTGATATAGAGAAATATGAATTACCATGGAAACTTATGTGCTTCAGTGTTACTGATAACAATATTTTTAAAAGCAAACAAATTTACTTTAAAGAGGAAATATTAAAACTTCTGGTTACAATTTGAATCAGCAAAATTAGGCATGTCTTTGGTTCAATCTAAGACATTGTTTTGTGGTTGGGACTGTCTTATTCAAACTGACATGCCTCCACTTCGTCAAATTTAGATCAGCTTTCGTGGTGATAATTATTATCAATGCCTTGTGACAAAGATCRTATAGGAAATACCTTTATAAGAGTAACATGTGAAAGGATAATCAATCCCTATTAACTCCTCCCCGCTGGTAGTATGGAAATAAGACAAAGAAAAGTAAACCCAGAGGTATTTATATGAGGGTTATGGTGTTGCTATCATTAGCACATCTATGCTCACTTTTGGGCTACTAACCTTCCAGTTTAGAGTTTTTTCAAATCACACACTCTGGAGACAAACTGCGTGATCTTTTTATACATTAAAAATAATGAATAGGGTAATTCATGGGTATTTGGAGAATTCATTACCAAGAATCCCTATGAAAATATAATATATGCCATGCACGTAAAGACTGTAGAATCAAGGCAGAAGAGAATAGTTCTAATTTGGTTTAATATAGAATGTAACAGCTCACTGAGATAAAAATGCAATCCTTTAGGCTTTGTCAGTCTGTATTAAACCTGTAGTGAAATAACAGTATCAGTTTTCTATTGACACGTCACAAACCACATCTGAGACTTAAAAAATCTCTTACTCATCTTGTAATTCATATGCAATTCGTAATCAACTATGGAAGAAAAATATTTGTATATCAGATACATATATGAAAATTATGTCCGAAATCACTTTTACACATACTCCTTGTGGCTTTTGCACGCTTTGTACAAGAACAGGTTTGAATATTTGGATAATATTTTAAAATCACGATTTGAAGTTTGTTGTTCTGTTTAAGCTTGATATTGATATATTTTCCCTGGGTATTTATTTTCTTAAAATAACTTAAAAAACCAATGGATTTTGTGTTTTAGAAAGTTTGTGAGGCTACTGATATCTATTAACTCCAAACTTACACATTTTATAATAGCTTAATATATCAAGAAGTAGTTGAATATTATTTTCAAATAAAATACTTAAAGGAGAGTGTGAAACACACGCACACACACAAAAGATTTATGTCATTGTACTGAATATAATTTTAATTGGGCCATTTGCTGACAGAATCCTGTGCTGGCTAGGAGGAGATAAAAATATGACATATATGTGAAAAAATGAAGGCTGGAAGATGAATAGGCCTTCTAGGGAGGTGATCTTTACRGATCAGATAAAGAGTCTTGCAGTCTATGCTGCATCAAAGGCTGCCTTTCAGAGATAGTAACATGAACTTGGAAACTGGGGACAAGACCTTTCAAAATGAAGGGTTTTGAGATTGACAAGCAGCTGGGCTTTGGGTCTTTTTTTGTTCCTGTTTTGATTTTCTATTATTTGTGTGTGTATGTGCATGTGAGAGATGAGAGAGAGAGAATGTGTGTGATCTTATATAATCCCTTTAAAAGTTCCTGAGAGGTTCCTAGGCTGGTGGAGTGAATAACACTTGCACCTTATCTATCTTTTCAATAGCTGTTTTCCTTTAAAAGTAACCTTTCTCTTTGAAATATTTGAGGAAATCCAGCAGAAGGTAACTTATGACTCCTTTCAAAGTTTGATTAAAAATACTTACTTATGGGCCGTGACTGTTTTTCAAGGGATAATTATTTTTTTATTGATGAGTTAAGTATTCTGAAAATTCCTGAAAATAATGCACGCTGCACACTATTTAGAAAAAAAAAAAGAGAGAGCAGTTCTTGTTAATAATATTTTTTCTAAAAAGTTTAAATTTAAAAAAAAGATGTAACAGGAATTGTTTAATCTAGGAAAATTTATTAAACAAATGCTTGTTTAATCACAGAGGTTTCAAGCACCTTAAATTTGACATCAGCTACTGTGTCAATCACACTGGCTAAATCTRGCATCAGCTCTTTTGATCCTTTACTTAGAAACACCATCTCACAGCTGTTGGGAATCCTCCAAAAGCACATGAATAGATGCTACAGCATTCTGTTAGCCATTGCAGCCCTCTCTCCCTGGTCATCATTTCTGAAGTTATCTACTACTTCAAAGAAAATCTGTGCTCTCCAGCAGGCTGCACAAAGTAGGGTTCTTCAAATATATTGAAGTTAAGCCACAACATTTCTGTTACACGTTGGTTTTGCTTCTTTTTCCCTTCTTAGTGTTGTTCTGTTTTTCATACTCTGTATCCAAAAAGATGATGTTAGATAGAGCTTCTTTCAAGACATGAAAACATCTCACAGCTTTCATCTTCGCAGCACACAACACAGAGGCATGGAGGAAGAAATGATTAAAAGCTGATCTGTAGCAATATTGTTTTAAACCATTTCTTCTTACTTTCTTACACACAGAAATTTGCATCTCAGGATTCTAGTGTTTGCTGGAGAAATCTGTAGGGACCTGCAGTGGGTCGTGGTGTTAAAGAAGCTGTTGCTGTATTAAACYCTCACTGTGGTGAGAGGGAAAATGGGAAGCGCCAGGTGCCAGCCGGCTGTTGTGCAGCTTCTCTGTCGGCGTTCTCCAGAGACTCTTCCATCAAAACAGGGAAGGCCAGACCTGACATTTGCATACCTCAAAAGAAAGCAGGCATGGTTTCTTTGAGACGTGAAAAATTAGTCTCTCCTTGTGTCACAATAAAGGGAACAGGCGACTTGAGTTTGCTTAACTGTCCAGTTATTTTTGACCCAGGAGTGTTGACACAGGGCACTAGGAAGTACATTCTAAATGTACATTCCAGCGAAACTACTGGATACATTGCAGATAAAATTTTGAAAACCTGATCTAATAACTGGAACAAAAAAAAAAAAAAAGGAAATTATGGTTAGACAGTAGAGCAAAATGCAGAGATTCTTCAGCTAAGGAGTGATCAAATCAAAAAGGTGTCTCAGCCTGTTGCTGGAGCCTGTGTATACAGTCTTGTGCTCATGTGTACTTACAGTAAGGTTGGGTTTGGGGTTCTAGGAGTCAAGGAACAGCTGTTTTCTTGTTGTTTATTACTGTTTCTGAACAGGTTGCTTGGACTTTCGTATGAATTTGATTACCTTTAACAGAGCTCTGTACACATAGCCCAGATTACAGCTTCTCATTTTGGAGTCTATTTTAAAGCATAAAGAGTTGTAGATACTGCATGTAGGGTTATTTTAGAAGGTTTTCTGGGCAGTTAGGATGGGCTCTAACTTTGACCTGCCTGAAAAATTCCTAAGGAGCATAAGAATACAATATCCTTTTTGTGAGGGATATTCTTTTTTTTTCTGCATTTGAGACAAGAGGAAACAACCCAAAACAACATTTTTTTTTTTAAATTTCCTTTTAGCATTTTCACTTCATTGTGCAGATTAGCAGAGGAATCTACCAATGGAGCTGAGGAATTTCAAGCACGGCTGCAGTTCTTTCCATAAAAAATTCCTAGTAATGCTAATGATCAGTATTTGTTTCTCTCCATAATACATCTATCAGTTTGTGCATTTGGCTTCTACTGTCTTTTGTGGTTCTCTGAGTACCTTAAGGCAGTGGAGCAGAGTGTGAAGGAAATCTGAGGGCAGTGTTAACTGCAGCTATTTACACATGTAGTAAGTGTTATATCTTGCTTTGCTACAGTCTGATGAAACATGACTTAATCAGCTGGAATTTATCAGAGGCTATACAAATTCAGATGCAGAACTGGTTAGATTGAGTGAATAAATTAGATGGACAAAGTTGTTCTATTATATTACCAAAAATATGAAAATACTGTAGATATTTTTCCGGTGCAGTCAAGAGAGAGTTGAACTGTGCTTTTTCCCAGTATAATGCATGAAATTATATCATAGTTTTTCTTTTGTTAATGTGATGCTTGGTTGCTGTGGAGGTACCTCCAGTGGGCAATGCCTGTAAGATGCTGGTAGCTTTCTGTTAGCTAAGAATCATTTGAACTGACAATAAAACAGTTGAGCAGGGACACGTTTTGTGGCAGCAGAGTACAGGGGTTTGTTGAGGTTTTTTCTGKTTTTGTAGAATGATTGCAAACCTAAAAATAAGGAAAAGACCCTGCATTTTGATTTGTGAAATCTATCATCCTGGTAGTTGTTAGAGCGTGGAGAGGGATTGCCCTCAGGGGATGAGGTAGCACAGTGATTGCAATCCGGGACGGGTCTGARGTGAGGTTCTGACAGCACCATCTCTGTGATTCCAGCTTACATGGACTGTCTGGTCATATTCATTTTGGTTGTTAGCAAGAACTGACAAGGTGACTCAACTGAAAACGTGACTTAGACCACCAGTTCATTTTGTGTAGGAGTTGGTCKGAATATTAAAAGGATCATCAGACTTACTGTGTACATATTGTTAAACAGTAAAGCATTTGCATCCCTACTTCTCTGGTGGATGTAGTCGGGCTGTATCTGTTAGAAGGGGACCGTGATTCCCTAGAAAAAGCAGCTAAAATTTTTGTTGGGCTGTAAAATAATTTAGTTCTAAAAGTAAGTCACTCAACAATTAGGACATGGCTGAGTCCACATGAACTACATTCACATCAGGTAGCTGCTGCTTCAGAGTGAGTTGGCTTSCTTTAGGGATGGGTGCCTGCCTCCAGGGATGGGGGATCCGTGTGCAGCTCAGCTGGAGAACACACATTACCTTGGCAACTTCTATTTGCAAAAGTATAGTAAACTTCTAAGAAGTGTGTCCAAACAGATTTTTTTCAAAGACTGCAGATTTTGTATGAGGAGGAGCATGTCATCCAACCCAATGGATGTGTCTGTCCAAGAGCTTGATTTGAAAGAGCATCAGCTGATCATTCCTGTACACTGTGCTTTGCTTCCTGTGGGGCCAAGGGGAAAGACTGGGTTTTATTCAAATTAATAAATATGGGGAAAATGCCCTCTAGGAACATGCCTGTTACTCTCCAGCTTCTRATTGAATCCATGAGATTGGACTCCAGCTAGTCCAAATTACTGGCTATTTATGGGTCCCTAATAATTACCGGGCTGTCAGTAGTTTCTGTAATTGAAGCTTAATGATATAATGGAGAAATAAATGTCCATAATTCAGTGTTTTAAGATTCTAATAAATAATTGTCAGTGGATAGTAGATTAARTTAATGCACATAAGATAAGGTGGTGTGTGTGTAAGGAGAAAGTATTTTCAGCAGGATATTGATGGATTTTGAACTTAACTAGAACTTCTTAATTTATATTGGAGTGAGGGTTAAGTTTTCTAATGGATGATTACAGTACTTAAATGTCAATTAAGAGAGAAAATAGTATTTTTTAGATGAGACGGTTCACCTTTGCTCAAATATAYGCAATTTATAAGTAAGTGCAAAAAAGCATAGATATTTAAAATCCATAGAGARAAAAAATATATATGAAAAAAATAGAAAGAATTTTCTATGTGAAGAATCAGTAGAGACTAAAATTTATCTCCTCTCTCATTTTGTTCTTCAGCGCCTTGCTAAAGAAGCAGAGAAGTACCAAGCATCACATCAGTGGAGGGATGAGTTTGGGGTAAGTTTCAGTCTTTCTCCTTTTAACCTTGTTGGATTTTTGCTCTTTGAAATGTTAACTATAGTCTTACAAATATGTTGTTTATATATCCACTACAGAAGGAGTCGTTGACTATAAATGGCATTTCATTTAATTCAGTAAACAGAGTCTCAGTCAGGGTGTCTAGAGAATAAAGTGAACTTTTCCCTTCAGAAGCTCATAGGGAGCTTCACAGACCCAGGCATGTAGCTTTGAGTTGTACGCAAGACATCTGTTTGTTTTGACAGACAAGAGATGATTACAGACAAGACATCTGAGTGATGGTTGCTATCAGTTAAAAGTGTGCTTATTCCAAACACTGAAACAGAATCATAGAAAAGATTTTTTACAAGTTGTCTTTTGCTTATGTGAAGGGGAAAAAAAAAAAAAAAAAGCAGGAAAAAACTTACTACAGAAGGATTTGGTTATCTACATGACTTGGGAGTATTTTTCAGAATACCTTTCTGTATTTTAATAACTGCATGTCTTGTCTACAATTTTCTAGTACTGCCAAAAGAGGCCTTAACCTGGTCAAATATGAAATGATCTTCTTTTGTAATTTCAGGCGTTACTGAAAAATAAGTGACATGATTGTAAAATGTACAACACTGATTTTGTTATTACCAATCAAGCCAAATTAATATTGTGCTGCATGATTATAAGCCTCTTAGTTTTAGGCTATAGTTACCTGCTAAGTGTCAAAATAATTTATTATGCCTTTATTACATGTTCCTTGAGAGATAAAAGCAGATGGTACTTTTACATGATGCTGCTACAAACGCAGACTGTGTTTGCACATCCATGAGAATCACAGGGGCACGCAGTTAAATGCACAATGGTTTTCTRATAACGTTGTCATGGTTTAACCCCAGCTGACAAATAAGCACCACACAGCCCCTTGCTCACTCCCACCGTGTTGGGATGGGGGAGAGAATTGCAGGAGTGAAAATGAGAAAGCTCATGGGCTGAGATAAAGACAATTTGGTAAGTAAAGCAAAAACTGCGTACAGAAACAAAGCAAAACAAGGAATTCCTTCAGCACTTTCATGGGCTGGCAGGTGTTCATCCATCCCCAGGAAAGCAAGGCTCCTTTGCACTTAATGATGACATGTGAAGGCAAACACCATCACACTGAAAGTCCACCCCTTTCCTTCTTCTTTCTTGTGCATTATATGCTGTGCATGATGCTGGATGATATGGAATATCCCTTGGGTCAGTTGGGATCAGCTGTGCAGCCCCAGCCTTCTCACTAGGGGGGGGCAGTGTSAGATGCAGAAAAGGCCTTGGCTGTGCAAAAACACTACTCAGCAATGACAAAAACACACCAGAATTATCAACACTATTTCCAGCACAAATCCAAAATATAGCCGGTGCTAGCTACTACTCAGATAATTAATTCTAATCCAGCAAAAACCAAAACAAATGTTCGTTCTGATCCAGTGTTACTCAAGCACTTTGAGACCTGAAAACAGACYAAAAAACCCCCTAAGGTCAGGCCGTGTAATACATGTAGGAGTAACTGGTTTCAGGAGTGCAGAGGGTCTGGACATAGCCTGAATGCTTTTAAGTGTGATCTCTGCACGGGCACAGCTTCTGATACACGGTAAAACACAGAATGCATGTTCCATGGAGATGCTGTAACAAGAACGATGCAGCGACCTTTTCTGCTAATCTGTCTCTCTCGTGAATAGAAAACAAAAGCTGCAGGCTTGATGGACTCACTGCAGAACTCTGTGAATACAGTCAGAATCTCTTTCTAATCATTTTGCTTCTATAGTACGTTCCGGCATCACATCAACACCGGCTCAGCTTTTATTTTTCTTTTTACCCTTTATTTGCGGTAGAAGTCAGTCATACCAAAGAGGCTTCAGGTTTTATCAGAATTCATTGCCAAGGAGAGATCCCAAAATAGTTTCGAAATGTGATGTTATATTAATGTTGTGGCTCAGCCAAAGACTATGGTCAGTATTGAAAAAAAAATGCGGTTRGATTTATAATAAAGTAACTGCAAACTAAATTGTACTTTACTGTTCTGAATTTGGATCAGAACAGTATGCACCATATAACAACCTTGACATTAGGTTATGCAATTAAATTTCAAATAAATGTATTAAGCCTCTTATAATTTAATTTGTCCCATTTTTGCCAGAAGTAATCTTTCTTCTCTTCTGGCCTACTTTTTAGAAAATGCCTGCTCAAATTAGTTTGCACACAGATCTTTCTGATAAACTTAATTTTCWCTGGAAGATTCATTCTCCTAATGGSYGTGATGGAAAATAGAAGATAGACCGTAAAACTTTCTGCTGTTGAGGGTTCTTAAAGTACTTCTGATAGCATTATGAATGGTCTGCATCATGCTGCATGAGGTTCATTTCTCATCCAGGATTTAGTTTTGGGTGATGAAAGCCCTTCCAGCAGCATTGMACATGAGTCACTGTAGAACAAAACTCATGGGACAAGCTATTTCTGCTTCTAATGAGCTTGTGATCGGCAATGTCCTTGACAGTCAGATTGCAGCCGAATAATAGCCTGTGGAGTTTTAAGGAGAAAATATCACAAGCATTCCTTCTGGGGAAGTAAATATGGGCTGACTTGAGTAGAACATATGCAAAAAACGAAGGGCAGAGAAGGCTGACCATAAGACCAAGGTCTGTACAAAGCTACAAAGGGATGTGTCAGTCAAAAGACTGCCAGAGTGCCTATTCTAACACCTTATTCTAAATATGGGTGGTTTTTGCACAGTTCACGGCAAAAGAAATGTGCAAGCATTAAAGATTTTATTTTCRGGTTAATGTCACAGGATAATAAAAATTCAGCATCCTCACATACGGCCTTTTGAAGTACACTAGTACAGGGAAGGTCCGTATTAGCTCCCACAGACTCATTTTTGTTATTTCAGCTAATGATTTAATGTAGGGATTGTCCRAATTCTCTGAAGGAGAAAATTTGCTTGTGCTTTAAGAAAATAGTTAGGACTAAAACATTGACGGACATACAAATCCACATCTACTAAAATTCCTTTTACATACTATCTCTAACAGAATGAGAGTACAATTTCTTCCACTRTTTTTAGTACTATAGGAAATTAAATTCCAACTTCTTTAAGAAGACCAAACAATGAAAAACAAAAGTAAAACCTGAAATTTTGGATTTTTGATATATCACAGAATCACAGAATGATTTGGGTTGGAAGAAACCTTAAAGATCATGTGGTTCTGACCCCCCTGACGTGGGCAGGGACACCTTCTACTAGACTGGGTTGCTCAGAGCTCCATCCAGCCKGGCCTTGAGCACTTCCAAGGATGGGACATCCACAACTTTTCTGGGCAACCTGTGCCAGTGCCTCACCACCCTCACAAGAAAGAATTTCTTCCTAATACCTAATCTAAATCTACCTTCTTTGGGTTTCATAGAATCATAGACTATGCTGAKCTTCAAGGAACCCATCAGGATCATGAAGTCCAACTCCTGGCCGTGCACTGGACACCCCAATCACACCATGGGCCTGAGAGCATTGTCAACACTTCTTGAACTGTGTCAGGCTTGRTGCTGTGACCACTTCACTGGGGAGCCTGTTYCAGTGCCCAGCCACCCTCTGGGTGAAAAACTTTTTCCTAAAATCCAACCTAAACCTCTGCTGACTCAGCTTCATCCTGTTTCCTCGTGTCCTCTCACTGGTCATGGCAGTGAATCCTGCACCTCCACTTCCACTCATGAGGATGTTGAAGACCACGATGAGGTCTCCCCTCACCTCATCGGATCCTGCACCTCCACTTCCACTCATGAGGATGTTGAAGACCACAATGAGGTCTCCCCTCAGTCTCCTCCAGGCTGAACAAACCAAGTGACCTCAGCTGGTCCTCATAAGGATTCCCCTCCAGACCCTTCCCCATCCTCATGGCCCCTCCTTTGGACACTCTCCAATATCTCAATGTCTGTTTTATATTGTGGTGCCCAAAACTGCCCCAGCACTTGAGGTCAGGCCGCCCCAGTGCRGAGCAGAGCAGGACAATCCCYTCCCCTGCCCAGCTGGYGATGCTGGGCTTGATGCCCCCCAGGACAAGGTTGGCCCTCCTGGCTACCAGGGCACTGCTGGCTCATGTTCAACTTGCMWTCGACCAGGACCCCCAGGTCCCTTTCTGTGGTGCTGCTCTCCAGCCTCTCACTCCGCAGTCAATACAGGCAAGAGAGTTGCCATTGGCAGCTGTGAGCTCCATCCATTCCATCCCTTCTATTACATACAATGCCACACCCCAGCCTCCTCTGCCCTGCCCATCCCCCGGAAGAGCCTGTAACTATCCAGCAGAGCATTCCAATCACAGGACTCATCCCACCAGCTTTCACTTATGCCAGTGATGTCAGATTTCTGGGATTGGCCCAAASCTTCGAGCACATCTTGTTACTGGTGCTGCTGCATTAGTGTAGAAACATTGCAGGTGTGGTACTTTGTAGCCAACACCTCCTGAAGCAGTGTGAGTGATCCCATTAGTGCTCCTTCCTTGAAGTTTGGGCACACCATCCCATTGTTCACCACTGGCAAACCTGCTGTTTTCCCTTTTCCCTTTCCAAGCAAGTGTAAAAGATCACGCCTTCCATTGAACTGTTGCTTGCAGCTGTTTGGGTGTGACAATTAAACCAATTCCTTTGCAAGTGATTCATTACACGTCTTCCGTTTAGAGACAAGGATGTCTCTAAACAAGGATGTATGGGGCAGTATAAAAAGCTTTGTACGAGTCCAGGTACATGACATCAATTGCTTTTCCCTTCCCTACTGATGCTGCAGCCCAATTAGAGAAAGCAACGAAATTTGCCAAGTGGAATTTGCCCTTCGTGAAGCCATGTTGGCTGCCACCAATCACCTCCCTGTCCTCCACATGTCTTAGCATAGTTTACAGCAGGATCTGCTCCATGACTTTCACAGGATCGATAGGCAAAGAAATCTTTGCCAAAATTTTATTTGGGTTTTATCTAAAATAATCTGTCCATGTTTACCAAAACCAAAAATAGCTGTGAACATAGAAATCTCAGACTGAAATTAGTTTGAACCTGGGGAGSTGTAACCCAGCAAATTACTGATCAATGAATACCTGGTGTCAGCTAAAGTATTTTCATATTCCTTTCCTTTCATCACCTTGCATAGCGTTCTAAATAAACAGATTGACACTGGGCCTATATATATTATTTTTGTTGATAAATGAACTCTTCTCAGGCCTATATGGAATGTGTCAAGAGCAAAAATGAAAATTTAAAATSAGTTAAGAGCCTGTATCTTAAATATTTACTCTTAGTTTTTAGCTAACTTGACAGAAATAAAGATCATAATGGATATTGGTATTTTTCACTGATAATTAAATATCAAAATAATTTTGGCAATCATGAATTAATTTACTGAATATGCAAAATTATTCAAATTATATTTATTCTTAGGATTATGAATAATAATTAAAAATACCAAGTGTCTTCTGAGTAAAAAAGGAAAAAAGAATATTGGATTGTGAAGTATTTTTTCCAGATTAAGCACAAAGTTGGTTAAAATAGCTGAACTGCRGTTTACATCTATAGCCCTAAAATAGTACTTAACTGTTAGAAAACCATTAGGTCTTAAGAGGATATTTGTGAAGTTTRTGAAGGAAAATCAAAAGTGCTTCACTTCAGGCAAATAAAGAAATCCCATTCTCTGTTTCCTACTCCATCGGTATTCCCCAATTCCCCAGCTGCATGTACAGCTGGAGGAATTAAGCCTACTTGAATGTTTTTAGATTAAAACAGTTACAACTCAGAGATACAAACCAATATATCTAAATGAAACAGCCTTGTCAGTTTGAAATGTCTTGTACACTACAGATTGAAAGAGTGGTTGTTTTGACACTTGTGATGGTCCAATTATTTTTCTGATATAGAGACTCATGAAAAAATGRTACACAAACTGGAAGAAGGAAGGGAGAATTCTGTAGGAAGTAATTGCTGTGATTCCCCAAATGAATCTTCTACAATTATATTTGATACCACATTTGATTGCCTTGCTATGGTTGGTTAACTAAAGCAATTTTGTTTCCAGTTGGGTTGCTGTATTAATTGTACTAGACGTGTATAAACATAAGGGATATCTCATTGGTATTTYAAAAGGGCAGTCTGTATGGATGGCCTATTAACATCCACTTACTTATGTGGAGACTGAAACTCAGACTTTTAAGAATTAATTATCACATAAAAATGCCACATGAAAAATTCTTTCAGTGTGCCTTATATTTTAATCAGTACTGTCATTTTATATTCTTTTGTGTAAATGTTTTTCTGTGTCTTGGTAATTTTGAGACAGCATTTGCTCTGATGATAATATTTATGTAGGCTGATGTTCRTGTACCAACTGGGCTTAAAAATAATGACAAAAGGTCATGGGAATATTACTTTGGAGTTATGATTTATTCTTCTTCCTAGTAGAAATGTTGGCTGCATAAAACTGTAGTGAAAAGTTGCTCAGCAAAGGAACAGAAGATGAAAAGGATAACTAAGATAAAGCAAGTCTCCTATCACCAGAGCTGATCCAGGCAGTGACCTGCAAAGCAGAGCAGCAGTAAGCGTCTCTGTTGTATCTTGCAGTTTGAAGGTTTTCAGGACTGTCTCTAATTTATTGTGGATGTTACAACAATGCTAAAACATTGCATCTTAAAAGCCTCAGCTGGAAAACAAACAAACAAATCAACAAACTTTCAGCCTTGGCACTGTTTCATTATAAAAGAGGCTGTTTACTGAACACATTTTGTCTTTTATGAGAGGGAAAACCTGTAAAAAAACAAACWAGAATCCTTTTTCTCTCAGCTCTTCAGAGTGAGGATGCAGCTCTCTCATGGCTTGTACCTCTGATAGGCCTCTTTTGTGCAGGGAACAGCTGTGARACATGATAATGTTGAGATTTGGCACCAGACCTGGGATACAGGGAACCAGTCCCCACAGGTACAAAGTAGGTGCAGGATCCTTTCCTAGTAAGTCCCATATATTTTATAGTTTTGTGAAAGTTTTAATAACACTAAACACAGGCAAAGTGTCAAAGCTGTCTGTATCTTCACACAGTGCTCTGATCCMAAACTCAGTGAAATAAATCTTCCATTGATTTTGATTCATTTTCGGTAATGCCTCACACTTCTAAAGCCTCTGTGACTTGGAAAAAAATCTGCCAAATGATCAATTTAAATCGGCAGATTTAAATTGACAGATGGTCAAGGTTTTAAGGAGGATAATATTTTATTCTCTGAAAGGCTGTGTGCTACCTTCTCTTCTGTGACCTATAGCTTTCGTTTGTGAGAAATATATAGCTGRGACAGGAGATACAGTAGTTGCAGCCTTTAAAACACACTCAACTTCCAAGGATCTCCATCATTAGTAAGGAGAGTTGCAGCTTGATGTAGAAATCCACTGTGAACATGCCCATGATGAAGCCTATTTGGAGATGTGGCATAAGCCTCACCAGATKAGAGCAGAATTTGTCTGGCATTCCCTCCTGGGAACACTATCCCACTGTTTACTTGTCTGTCCTCAGCTTCCTGATCCTAATGTTTGTATTCTTATTTTAAAAAGTCTCAGTGTGCCTTCTGGTTTACAAATATCTAGCAGGCACTAGTTGGATGTAGGAAAACCATCTTAAAGACAATTAAGAAAAAAAAAAATCCAGGTCATTAGAAATCTTTTTAAGGGTACTGCTGCTTGCTACCTTACCTGGAGTTTCATAACTTCCTAGACTCTCTCAAGTGAGTCTTTCAGTCTAGAAATCATTTATTTCCTCTCAAATGTGGGCTGCCATAGAAGAGCTCTTCCATGCTTTTGTTTCATTATATATCTAATATGATCCTGTATAAGAATTACACCAATGTGAGTGTTAATGGGATTAATCATACTTGTAATCCTTGATTTATTTTTTCTTTTTCACRCTTTAGGAATTTTAAACCGATTAGGAAGTTGATGAGGAAGACAATGGTAGCACTACAATCATAATTAAGATTATATATAAGCAGGGATTTTAAATGTGTASCTATTGTGGAGGTAGCTTTTGGTCTTTAGGTATTGGTTATTTAGCATCTCTTAATATGCTTGCCTTCAGTATAGGAGTGTAACTTTATAGTATAAATCATTGCAAAGATCTTATCTGTGCAGTGAAGTGCTTCACTGGTTGGAAACTTGCCAAAAAAGCTTTTAGAGTAAAGCAAAGAAACACCTTCAATCATTGTTGAGGGCTTTCAAGCATTCCATTTTATCTGAAAAATCAAATATGTTAAAGACATCTAATACACTTTTTACTTATTGACCAGACAACTCATTTAAAAAACGTGCAGCTTCTGAAAAAGAGGTGGAGGGAAGGATCTAGGTAAGAAGAAAAGAAAGAAAGGTGTGATTTCTATTATTAAGCCACCATACATATGCATTATCACCTTAGTTTTGAATGAGGCTTTAATGTGCTTTCAGAACAAACATCTTATTAAAAGCAAGATATACCATTGTACTCAATTTATTAACACCCTGTAGATTCTTCAGTTTACAATAGAGAAGTACAATATGCTAACAGAAGCTTTCTGCAGGCTGCTATTGTGCACATTTTCTAAGAGTTCATTGAATTTGTGKCACAGATAAAGCTAACTAGTTTTTTGATTTTACCTTTGCTCAAATTCAGTTGCTCATGTAAATCTGGGATAAGAAATTCTTAGCATTGCTATTCACCTTTGGTGAGCCACTAAAATCAATTAGAAGTGGACTTCAAGGATGCTGTTTRTTTTGCCTGTAAGCTCTTTTTGTAAAATATTTTCAGTTCAAAGCTAACAATATCTTTCTCTGTGATTTATCCTTGCCAGTATAACTGGGATCTGACTAGTTTCCATAGTTTCCTAGGAAAACTCATTTTCCTGTTGCCCATCATATATTATTCTGACCCTTTTTACAMTGGATTTAGGAAATGCATCAGTGTTTTGGAAAAAGGAGTATTAACCAACTTAACTTTGCTGTCAATATTTACTAATGGGAGGAGAGATTTTTTTTTTTAAATTAAAACTAAACAAACCTGATATAATTGAATATGCACAAAAAGTTAATCAGTGGAGTAAGTCTCAAATGTAGCTTTTTGTAATGGAGGCAGATTTCTAAGTTTGAGAAATTCAGAAAATATTACAAAGGTTTGATTCTTACTTCAGAGAAGAAATGCCATTCATAATAGCAAACTTTAGAGATTTGACCCAAATATTTTTGAATATTTCCTGCCAAAAAGAGCAAATACTGTGAATATATAGATATGTACTTCTACATGTATTATTTCATATTAAAAATAGAGCTTTTCTGAAATTCTGAGACGAATGGTTTGGATTTTTTTGGAGGTGGAGATATTCACGGGTTTCTTCACTCCATTTACTTCTATTTTTTTTTAAATGACAAAACCACAGGTGTCATGCGGGCSTTGATATCTTACCTTTTTCTTTTGTCCCAGGATTCCTGTAAGACCCTAGATGAAAATTCGGCTTGTCTTTGTCACAACTCATTACCTTTAGAAAWGGACCTAACAGGGAAGTTGGAAAGTTTCTGTATTTAAAAGTTTGTAGGCCTCTACATTCCCAAGAAGCTGTGTTCCTAGAACAGGGGCTTGTGTAATAGATGAGAACAGAAGATCTTTGATGTCTGCACTCTTTTGCAGTTGAAATACAGTAGAAATTTTAATGGGTATTTCATTTTGAATAGACTTTGAAATGCTTTGGGAATGCAAGACAATCTTAGTATTAAGAGCTGCCTTTTGCTCAAGGGATTTGGGAATTCTTGGCTTTCTATCTCCTGAGTATAGTGTAATTCTCATTAGAATTTAAACAAAAGGTGAAAGTGTGTCTGTTTTATGTCCAGCAAATGATCATGTGTGATTGAAGTAGTGTCAGATATTTCTGTAGACTTGGCCACAAAGCAAGAGATGTGCATAACACAGAGCAGAGAAGTTCTTCAAGATTAGCAATATCCTAACATATCCTAACATCATGCAAAGAAATGCTTAAAAATTCTATGTGATTTGACCAGAAATGTAGCTGTTAAGCATTTGTTTTCTTTTTTCCTAGTTAATTTTTGCTATCAACAATGAGCAAATCAGAACTCTGTAAATAAATACACAAACAACACTAGCTCTCATTGAGGGCACATTAGGATTTAGCACATCTTGAGAACTCTGGGCCAGCTCTATGGCTGTGATTCGTGTGTTTATAGAACACACTATCATTCTGTTTTAATTTTCCCATTTGTTAGTCACAATTTATATTGCACTGAAGTATTGTGAATTGTAACTTTCTTGAAAATGTGAAGAATAAATATAAAAATTACTATGCTTATCCAGACCAGATCCTTGCTTTTAAAATGTGTGAATAATCCCTGATGAATTATTCATTCAGATAGAATTGTCTTAGTGCTTTGGGCATTACCACTTCTCAAGAGGATAACTTCAGTTTTGCATTTCTTAAGAGTTACACATGACTACAGTAAAACTAAGGAGACTGGCTCAATTGATATTTTTCTGCACTTGCACAAAATTCTGGTGTTTTCACCTGATAAAACTCTTTGTGCTTTGTCTGTGTTTTTTTTTTCTACATAAAAAGTGAAAGAAAACTTCCAGCAAAAGCTTTCTACCAGACCGAATGTTCTCCATATAGGCAAGTTTAATTTCATCGAATTTGCTATGGGTATCACAGTTTAAATGACCTCTAGACTTACAGTATTCTAAAATTCTCATAGAGGAACTCTTGCCATAGCACTTTCTCACCTTTCAGACAGAACATTTCAATTTTATTTTAGTAGTATTTGCGGATATTTTGTACTAAAGCTGTGTTGCTATGCCAAAGGGTGGTTTTTTTTTTTTTTTTTTTTTTTTACTTTTGGTGAGAGATGCTATCAGAAAAAAACAAGCTGGGTTGAGACTGAATTTTTTTCCAAAAAATATTATCAATATATTTATTAATGCCAAGTGATGGTTGTTGCTGTTTCTTCTGCTGACAGTTGACTTGACATATTTTCCTTATTGCAGGGGATCACACCACATGGCAGATTTAATTCCAAATACTTCCACTCTCTCTTGGTCTCTCTCGTTTTGGGTCTACATAAATTCCATCAGGGCATGTAAGAGGRTGTGAGTGTATAAAACCTATTGAGATAACGTTGGAGACACACAGAAAGCAAGACAGGGTATAACCTCCTATAGACCTGCCTGCACAGTCAGTTCAGAATGGTTCCTTGTGCCTGCCGTGCCGCAGAATGTGTCTGGACATGGCTGAGGTGTCTTAGGGGCAGTTGTAACAAGCACGATATGGATGAAAGCAGACTCTGCTCGGGATTGATCTGGGTTTTATTTTGAAACACAGACATCGTGCTCTCTGTGAAGAACAAAACATGCCCTATCCTAAAGGGTACTGTGGTTACACATCAGTAAGCATCATGTGTCAAGAGTAAGCACCAAGAGGAAATACTGTTCAAGAGAAAACATGTTTTCTTTAAAGCAATAGATATGTAGCAGTTACAGATAAATTAACCTTGAAAATTGGAAGGAAAAATCCATCAGTTTAATAAGTTCCTCAGACATTTGACCAACAGCAGTAGGGAAAATATTCCCACTATTTCTGTGAAAATATTTGCAATATTATGGACTATGCCAAGATTGTGAACTGTGAAAGCTGCTTTTGTGAAAAATAACTGTGACATGGACAAGACAGGATTTCTTCCATGGATTCACATCGGTGGGTTTTGCTGACACGAGAACAGTTCACTGAAGTGGTTACATGAACTAGTTCAGAGTAGAGCAGTGCAAATCCATATATCTGATTGAACAAACTGCATATATTTGTCAAGAATAGGATGCACTTAATTCATTCACCTCCTCATGTCATCTCTATATTGATGAGAAAACATTAAAATAAATACAACTGAATTTATCAAATCTTTTTATCTGTGCATGAGCTCTGCAATACTGTATTTTCAAGAGCTTTAAATGTTTCATTATGAAACAGAGCAAATAGTTCTCTATATTGCAGGAAGATAACGAATTAAAACTGTTTCTGAGATACTAGATATGCTTTTTCCTATTGCTTAGTTCATAAACAATGTTTAGATGGTATTTTAAGAATCAGACAAATTTTAAGTTTGTGCTAGTCCTATTCAAGTAAGTGGGAGTTACGTACATGCACATATCAATTATATAAATTCTCCTCTATGTTTATACTTACACGTGTATTTATATGTGTATCTACATGCATATATGCAAAAAAACCCATCTAATAGTGTGTATGTATTTATGAGTAGATGCACACTTTCAGCTGAGTGTCTTGTTTTGCAGGTTTACAAGGGACTAAAGCTAGCGGGTTCAGATACTTTGGGAACACAAGCACTTAAAATAGTATGTGCCCATACTTCTGAAATTTTACCTCTGTCATGTTTTAAAACTCAGGAATATTTCATATTCAGTGTAAGCATCATCTTTGTGGCTTACTGCATGAAAGCAGAAAGCAGACCTGCTGCCAAAGAGGTCATTGATGGGAAAGGTTTGTGAATGACTCCTTGCTGCGATTGTCACCTGCCTTTCTCCCCGGTTTTCACTGCTGTGTCTTTTCTGGGTGTGAACATGGCACCGTCCTTGACAAGACACCTCACCCTTTTTCACAGCATTCCTTCTTTCCTCTTCAGCCTAAGTTTCTCATCTTCCATTATCCCTTTTTAAACAGTTGTAGTTCCTCCCTCGTGTGCTTTCTGCAATCTCAGTTCACGGTTCTGTAATCCCRTGTAATGGTGCTGTGGAGAGCTGAGCTGAAATAGGCTCAAGCAACACTGCATAAATTTGGGGGAACAACATGATGCATTTCTTCAAACTCAAATAATTTTATATATACTTTGCAATTTACTTCATACTCTCTTCTTCACTGTGATCTTCCAGTGCTAAGCTCTTTTTTCAGTAGACTTCTTGGTGAGGTTTGGGGGAGCCTTTCTGACTGTGTCTTTTTTAACAAATACCTGCCTTGATTTCAGTCTTTTTACAACAGATAGCTATTTTGCTTGTTTAAAATTTCTCACATTGGCTGTTTCTTCACATCTTCACACTTTGTGATATATCTGCCTGTCCACCCTGAATTTTAAAAAAAGACATGAATTTCAGAGAAGTGCTGATTTGTACAAGAATGTGAAAGTGAATAATACAAAGTATAAGGACCCAAGCCTATACGTGTTACCATAGATTCTGATGGGACTACTAAAATGCTGTAAACTTCAGCAATTCTCTGCCTAGAATAAGATTCATGTACATAAAATCGAAAATATTTTTTAAATTGTGTGCAGTTTTTGAACTAGAAAGATGTGGAAATCCATAACTAGATGATTCCTTCTCTGAGTTGTTCTGACTTCTGCCTCTGGGTAGGATTAGGGAGAGTCAGAGCACACAGGGTAGAAGTGGAACATTGCATCAGAAGTGGTCACCGAGGATGCAGGTTTGCAGTTCATGCTGCTGGAGCATGTGTGCAGGCTTGGGCTGAAACTGGCTTTAAGGGACAGAGYGTTGTCCCAAGGAGAGATTGCTGTTCTTTCCATCCTACTGACAGCCAGCAGCCACCAGGCTGGCTTTCCAAGGTTTTGGTACAGTCAAAGAAGGCTTTGGCTGCGTTTTACTGCCTTTCCAATTAAATGCATTGTATAACTGGCAGCTTTACCTGTTCTTAGTCTGGCTCTGAGGGTATGGGAGCGTTTTTGGTAGATGAGACTTCATTTAAATAAATGGGAAAAAAATGTCTGATATTATCACAACTTAATTTTTTAAGTTTTTGTAAATGTTGAGTGGAAACAGACAATGTGGGTGGTCTTTCTTTTATAAGTATGGAAATCAGTTTCGGGAAAAATTCTGGCAGAGATATTCCAAAGTCTTTTTCCAGTTTAAAAAAAAAAAAAAAAAACAACAAAAAAAAAAACCCCAGAAAAACAAACAGCCAATCAACTGACCTTGTTCTTCATCAAGGACATGCAGCTGGAATCAGGTTAAAGATTCCATGGCCTTAAACTGGGTGTCCGGAGGTAACAAAATAATATTGTCAGTTTTGTAAGTAAAATAAAGAGGGTGGACAGCAAAAGAAGCACCAGGGTGGTGAAACTGATTTACTTCAGTTCTTTGAGGCAGAGAATAGTTATTGTAAGTATTCGAAACATTTTTATTCTAGTTCATCTGCAAAATTTCCTTGTCACCTMTTATTAATCTTCTGTTGTCTCAGAGAATGTGGTAAGAGCGATGGCTGAAATTTGGGTAAAAATATAGTAACCAAAGATAAGTACCATTATTTACTTAAAATTTGGGTGAGGCTCAGAGAAGAATTCGGGAAAGTGGCTACAGCAGGTTAGAAAAAGCTGGAACAGGAAATGCAGACATGCAGTCAATGACTGGGACAAGCAGCAGCCAGGACCAGGAAGGGATCTGTTGGAGGGCAGAGATCCATCTAGGATATGGGACAGGGACAGGACTGGAGACAGCCTTTCTTAGCCTGACACTGAGAGAGCAGGGCACTGAGGGAGCCAGGAGGAGCTGAAAAAGAGGTGCTGGGCCTGTGAGCAGGGAAGGGATGMCTTGGGGTGCTGTTGCACGCAGGAACAAGTCATAAGGACCTGCAGGGTCTTGGGAGGCACTTGTCCATCAGTGGATGTCAGCAGATGCTGGGTCCTGACTGCTCTTACCATTGCATGGTATATATAGCATATAATGATCTCTGATCCCTATTTTATTCAGAGAGAAAGTACTTTAAAAAAAATCTGTTTCTCAAATATGAAAAAAAGTCTACAGCCATGTTTAAAAAGATACAGTCCTTTCTAGACACAATTCCAGATGAATTGCTAAACAAAGCTATGAAATAAGCCATAATGTGTTTTAGCAGCATCAATTTCTAATCCTGCTCATTTGTTCCCTCTTTGTTCTCTGTTTTTGTTTGTTCCGTGTTTTCATATAATCTTATGCTCGAGCATCTTGTTCTTTACAATTACTACTTTTGCTGTTTATTTCTCAGTTTATACTGCTGGAAATTAATTTACCTAAATTATATGAAAATATGACAATTAAAGAAGAATTTGGTTTTAGTTTTGGTTTTGTTTGGGTTTTTGTTTTTTCCTCCTACTACTTGTATCTTGGACTATTCTGTTTTGTTTAATACTGAAATATTGAAGCAACTTCCACAAAAACATTGAAGGATGTAGCTAGTGTCTGATTTCCCTTATTTTTGTTTGTTCCCTGTTTTCGAGGAACATTTATTTTAGTAGTATTTACCTCTGCTTCATAGTACTCAGGAAAAAAGGCAAAACCGAGAAACAACCCCTCTACTATCTCCAGAAAAAGGACAAGACTGGGTGGTGAAAAGAAGGTACATCCTTTCACTACTTAAAAACCAAAAGATATGAAGTCTTTTTAAATTGCAGYTTGCTGTCAAGAGCTGTATGGGACTCCCTGAAATTAAGCAGCTTGTGGTTGTGACAGTTCAAATGCTCATCCAAGTGCCTGACCCTCTGTGAGATCCCAACCAGCTTAGTCAGAAATTCTGGTGTCTCTGTATTTCTTTGCAGTTTGTGGCATGGGCATCAAATACCTGATGAGTGGAAACCCCTGTTGTGATCCATGGAAGAAAATAGAAATCACTGTTCATTTAGTGGAGTTGTTAAAATCGAGAATGAGAAACATAATAGCAAGATGTTGATACAACTCTTAAATCCTTCTGCATGCCTTCCAGCATACCAGTGTAACATCAATAATTAAGAAGGAAAGTAATTTTAATTATTTTATACAAGCCTTTTGCTTGTAGTGATTGACTGGAAAAGTCTTCATCATTTTATGTTAAATACTAAAAGGAATGACATTTTCCAGCTGCTGGTTTGTCTCGTGTTGCTGAGCTACTTCTGAAATAAGGTGTGCTYGTAAAGGTTTGCTTTATTGCAGTGATTGAGTGCAAGGCATGCACAAAACGGATGCCAAAACTGAGTCATTAAGTTACGATTCCTTCCGTTCTTTATTAATTAGGTGAGCATGGGATGTTTCTGAGAGCCTAGTAACTTCTGTCTGGAGCTGCTTTCCTTCTAAGACATCAGAGATAAATAATGTAAATTATAATCTTAAGAAATATTTATTTTTATAAGAGGCCTATTAAAATAATTAACAGTCAATACACCAGACATATTTGTTACGTGGGTAAGCGAAAGCAATCTGAAAAGAAGGCGTGGCCTGATATGTTTTGAACTTTTCTACCCTTTGGAAAGGTACTTTTGACATTTAGGAGGAAATTGAGAGATCTGATTGGCTTTTTTCCTAATTCTCATGCAAATTGTGCAAGATGAGTTTTGGCCATTGTTTGGGAGTGTTTTTTGGTATGTTGTAACTCTGTGGGTTTTGTGGACACATTTTAAGTGATTGAATAAACTCAATGAAGAATTGATCCAGACAAGGAAAGAAATCAGTGCTTTTAAAAAATACATTAGAGATCATTAACTTTACAGGTCAGTGTCAGCTTTGTGAAATGTGATCCAAAGTTTGGGTCCAGCTTTCGTAATTTATATGTGAAAGTCCATTTTTCTTGTGTTACACAGTATTGTAATAACCCACAGAAATATATTAAAATCTTTTTATATTTTAGTTTTTACATATGGATAAAAGAGAAAAGAAAGAGCTGTATAAAGCTCTCTGCTGCTGCAGTTTAAGGAAAATTGTGCAAAATGTTGGCATTTTTCTATTCCAGTGAGATTCTGAAGAGACATTGATGTTATCTGGGTATTTTTGCTTTGAATTTAGTTATGGTGACTTTGTGTGACATATTTCTTGTGATATACTATTATTTGAGAGGGGGAAGATAAGCCTTAGAATATACATGCTTCAACCACTCATGGATCAGCAAGAAGCTGGTCTCTTGAATTTTTACTCCGTTGTAGTGTCATATGCCTACTATTCTATTCCTTTAAAATATTTTGTAACCACTGATTGCAGCTTTGCCAAACATGGTCTTATTTGTGTGCTGTAATGGTGTAACATTGTAACAATGTGACAAAAGTGCACACTTTTTTGGGGAACAAATTCTAGTAAAGGTKTGCCCATTGCTTGGTAGAAAATAATTTTCTCAAAGGCTTTTGCATATTTGTTGGAGTTGGATGACTGCCATGTTTTCTACAGTCAGTAATGATAGTGCAAGAGGTTMATTACATCCCAGCACTACATAAGTATGAATTCAGAATGCCAGTTTCCTGTGAATCTGAAGTAAACTTCTGTCTAAAATGTTTAACTAGGCTCCCGTACTCTACTGGTCCCAGTATTTACAATCTAAATAATATGCARTCAGTTCAGACTTCTTTTTTATTCATTATTATTTATTTAATTTTTATGTTCTTTCATCAACTARAGAAAGTAATGCTGAATAAATTATAATAAACATACTTTGCTGCTTTAATTAAACTGATCAGATAGTGTGATATAGAGGTTAATTAGCTGCTAACAAATTAATTTCATTTTCCCACCTGGAAATCTGCTTTGTAATCACTTGCATTTTGCCTTATAAAGAGAAGCCATTCGCAGTTGCTTGGACTTTGAGGAAGTTATTGTGATGAGAAGATCAGCAGTTTCCTGAATCTTTTGGAACAATATATTTGCCAAAATTAAAATGGATTTAAAATAKTTTGGTTTCTCAGGATTGTCTCTGTCTCCCTTGCTTTTGACTTCAGAGGGCTGGAGAAAGAATAGGGAGGATGGTTATTTGTATCTCTTTACATATGTGGCTGGTTCTTTTAAATTTGGTAACTCCAGAAGAGTCCCCTTATGGTTTTCTTTCCTGGTCATTTGTGACACATGCAAGTACGTAAAAGCCTAGGTTTTACTGTAGGTCCAAATATCATCCTTGAAGATAATTTTTTATTTTGACTAACTAAACTAACAGTCAATCTGTGATATAGCCAGCTATACCAGAGAATAATATCAATGTGGTTTTRCATCTTTAAATTTTCAGTCACTAGTTCTTCATTCCTGCATGAAGTATTTGGCCTTTGATACTTGGCAACAAAACGCTTAATTGTTTGCCACATTTGATTTGCTTAGGTCACCATTTGCACTAAAAAATTAAAGTACATTTAAAAAATCCCGTMAGTTAAAAACAGTTCTTACAAATATAGACTATCCTTATCAGTAAGCAAATTACCAAAATTCCATATTTATATTAACAATATAATTATCTGTGTGTCCAACAGAGATTGCCATTTGATTGCAGGCCATTGAGCCATAGGATGTCTTTATGCAGAAATTATTCATGGAATRTGCTGTATTCTTTAGAAGAACAGACAGATGTGTAGATTTTGGTTTGGGTGTTTGTCTGACATGTATTTATCATCACCTGCTGAGCTCTATTACATTTAACCTCACATGTTCCACTACTTTTGTCTTTTAGTTCTACAATCAAAGTGCAATTAGCACTTGCAATGTATWCTTAACTTTTTTCATGAAGTATCATCCCATCAGTTTAAGTAGTCCAACTGCAATTTCTAACAATAATTCTTACAGTGAAAAATATCTGAAAATTGGGGAATTTTGTTTGACATGGAGAAATTTTTCCTATTCTTAAAAGTTTCTATGATGAATTCTAGAGACCCGAAGATGTAAATACTCTTTCTAGTGTTTGTTATGCTTCTTTTTGAGGTTGTGTATGCAACCTTAATACTCTTCACTACTTCTCTTTCTTCTAAGTAAATGTATAATTTAGCATAATATGGGCACTGAAGCAAAACAAAACAAAAATCCTACTTACTGCACCCTGTGAAAAATAGCAGGGTTTCCTCCTGAGATTTGAATATGATGCAAAAATCTTCTTACTCAGCTTTACTAATTACAATTTGCACAAGACAAATTAAATCAAGTGTGGTTAAATTCAGCATGTAATCAGATATTGTCGGGCTGAGGAGAGGAGCACGAGACGTCACTGTGAAGGTCAGGCCATTAAGTGGACCAAGGAGTGGATGGGAGGTGGCAGCACCATCTTTGCACACACAGAGTGAGCTGAGACCTGCCCTGGTCACAGCACTGGTCAGTTGGCAGAGCCCAGCCTGGGGTGTGTGAGACGTAAGATACCTAGAGAGTATTTATGTTGGAATCTCAAATATTTCCAAAGTTTTAGATTATTCCAGCTTTAGACTTCAATGAACTCTTTCAAGATCTCATTTTTTAACTTGGATGCCTAAAATCTGRCCACTGTCAGCACTGCATTCTGTGGATCTAATCTCAGATCAAAATGCCTCAGAACTAATGTCAAGGGCTTGAAAATATAACTTTCATATAGTGTATTTTTATCTGGATTCTGTATGTGTGCATTACACTTCTCTGATAAATTATCTCTTTATATGAGGCTTGTATATTTTAGTCCCACTGTTGAGCATGCAGATGATTGATAAATTACTCATTTTAGTTATCACTCTGATGCATCTGTGAATGGAGAAGTGACCACCTCATGAAAACTCTCTAAATTTGAAGGTTTCTGGATTGATAATTTCAGTGAAGGAATAACCTGTGAATGAATGCTGARAAGGTTGATCTTGCTCACCATTTAAAAGAAAGAATATTCTAGGACAAAGAGTACGTAGCACCTTTAATGCTCCTTTATGTTATTTCCTGTAATCTTCACYTTCATCTTTTTATTTCAATTATTAGTCTCAGTGGCATATTGAGGAAAACCCTTTACACCAATCTGRTGGAAAAGGCTTATCATAAATTATAGTGCAGACCTGGAAGGTTTTAATTAGTATATGAAATTTAATATTCTGACAAAGCAGTTATTTAATCGAATTATGTTTGGGGGAAAAATGTCTAACCCAAGTGGCTCATTTGTCCTTATTATGGGTAATATGGGGACATATTTCTTGATGGCAATGTTATTTCACTGATTTTATTTTTTCAATAATTTTTTTATATATATGTATGTATATATATATATATATACACATATAAAACCACATTTTTTTAAATATCTTGTTTCTATGTCCAGTTTCAAGATCATGTTTTAAGTGCACTTTCTAATCCATTTCTTGCAGCCTATGTTCAGACACTATAATTGCATGCATACACTGTAATTATAATTGCAACTGGTTTACTATATTGCATGACATTTTGTTCACTTTAAAGACGAGTGATAAATCAGTATTTTTACACATGGCTCCTGAGGGGGAAAAAAAAAGTTATTAGCTTCTAATCCCCTTATTTTATCTGTGTCATTTCAGTTATATAAAATCACAAAGCTATAACAAAAGAGATTGTAGTASTTGACATTCTTAACTTTTTTTTTTCCACCTATTTGCAGGCTTTTATTCCCTAACATTATCCTCTTTAAAAACAGATGTAATTTGTAATGTGTGGTAGGCCGTATTTAACTTTCTTTTCTGAAGTCTAATTGTGCCTTAAACTGCATGTCAGACTGTATAAAGGATTAAACGAAAACTGCCTGGCTTATTTGTCATAGGATTTATTAGGATGGGTTTAGACTTTAATTACCCAAAGGTATTAGAGTGAACTGTTTTTAATGCACTTCTTTATCCAAGGGGATGCAAGGAAATTTTATTTTTTTTTAAGTTAAAGCAGATGTTTTGCCAACACTTAATGAAATATTTTTTTAGCATTTGTAGGTGTTCACACTAATTTCCTTTGGTCTGCCTATAAAGAGTGAAATGGACCAGTATTGTTAGTATTTTTACTGCTTCATGCTAAGCAAAATTAGTTCTTCCACTAATGTGAATGTCTTTTCCCAAGTGTGTGGGATTAATATGATTTTAAAATGTTGCCCAAATTCATACCTGTAATTCTAACGTATTTTTAAACTGATCAGATTCGAGAGTCAAGAAATATATTTGCAATATGGTTTGGTTTCTCTCAGATTTTGATTTCTTAGTCTACCTCTTACCTGCAAAATAAAAAAAAAAATCCTCACTACTTGCAGATTACCTGCAATATAGAGCATCTTTTAAACATTGCCTCACTTTGGGTGCTTTAGCACTTTTTGGGTAAAGTACTTAGAAGTCATGGGAAGTATCTTGTTTTAAAGCAAAATCCAAATAAACAATTTGGCCTTAATTTTGGATTTTAAAACATGCACTAATAATTATGCAGTAATATATATTTGCAATATAATCTACTACACTAATTTTAGGTTTGCCTGCAGYCGTTCACTGAAGAAAATCTTTGAATTGTAGAGACCTTTAACAAATACGCTTCTGTTTCCTTTTCTGAGTGAGTCCATTATCTTCTAGCATCTCTATAATGGATAAAAGTGTAATTTTTTTACTTTCACATTTTACCTACAATTGCTTTGGAGCTGCAGCTTTTAGGGAACAAAGGATAATTGTGATATCTGTCAAAATTAATACTTCACATTAATTTCTTGCTATATAAAAAGTGGCAGAAAAACCTTTTTCTTCTCTTCCCCCTTGATTTTATTTTTTAAAATAATCTATTTATTTTCTTGTAGTTCATTATAGTGTCTCATAAAGTTCTAGAACTCATTTCAGGCCAATCTGCCCTGTAGGCCTAACGCCATTACACCATTTTAGGCTGCATTACAGGATCTGGGATCCGTAGAGTCTCTAGGAAGCCCAGGGAGAGACCTGAGGGCTTATGGAACCTTAACCACAGCTTCAGTGAAAGCAACGTTTCTGAACAGACTGTATTGGATGTCTGTTGAAAAAGATACTTCGGAAAACGACCTTTAGACTAGTTGGTGGAGCACATATTGCATGAAAACTTCTGGGAATTCTAGCATTAAATTTAGAGAGGAGGTTTTCCTGCAGACACCACTGCATGGCAGCAATGCCAAGGAGCTTTCATTTTGGCACTTGGCGAAGCAGGATGTATATCTGTTACCAGCAAAATGACATAGATATACTATTTCAATTTTTGCTGTACATAATTAGCTGTAGAGTCCAATATGTCTTGTTGCAATGTAATCCCTTGCTCTTGAAAGAACTTGATTGAAAAAAAGTATTGTTTCCTGAGATGAAAAGCCAACTTCAGCTTCATTCATGTAATCCTGAGTTGAGTTTACGCATTTACTTGTTGACTCAATAGACTGTGTCTGTAAACTTGCTCTGTAGAAAATCAAAATCTGAGTGTTAGTGTTGGTGTGAGCTCAAATTTAATCTGCAGATATTCTGAAAGATATTTCCCATGCTTTTCTTCTATTTGATGCATCTACATGTTTCTTCAAATCTCTAGACGAAGAGATTATAGAGACCAGAAACTTTGGATTTTGTGTGGTAAAATTTAAGAACTTATTAATAGTACTCARTATGTACTGTGTCCCATTGGAATTGATTTATACCCCAAGCTGAAAAACAGAGAACTATTGAAATGAAAATCAATATAAAGACAGTGGAACGATCTCACTTCAGCAGATAATACTATCAATGAAAGTGTGGAAGAAAAATTATTATTAGGATAGAAAAGAAAATAGTAAGAGTCACAAATAAAACGGTTATGACCTGGTCCTTAACGTAGTTTAACCCTTGACATTTGCCTAGTATCTTTTTCAGATACTAAAACTTTTTGCTTTGAAGGGGGAATTAAAGATGGTGAAAACGACCCTTCACCTTCCCAACTGCAGAGATTTTTTAGACCCATACGCTGATACTACACTAAAGTTTTTAATTTATGCATATGGTCTCCTAAAGTCATTCTTTCATGAATTCAGCTTCAGGACTGTCTTACCAAATCCTTTCATTGGTGAACAGAAGTAACAGTGAGTCTTTAGCCCCTCTCATAACATTACTGGATAAAGAACAAAAATAACTGTCTAGGATATTTACATTGTACCTTAGGTTTGCTGACCAAGTGTGCAGTATAGCTTGGTGGCAAAAGTGTACAACMGTGGGAAGATCCAAATTCTTTGAGTGAAGAAGTTAATAAATAACTAAACTACTCACTTGAGAGCCAGCAACAAAGCAATTTGTTCTTGTCAACTAGAAGTGGTTAAATTATGAAAAATTGTCCTCTAAAGATCTGAGTGATCCATGAATCTAATTTGTGAACTGTACAGCATTCAGCGTGTTGTAGCCCTGGGTATCTCATATTTTCTATATTAAGAGTAGTGAGATATGTCCAATATCAGTGTCAGTTTATGCATTATGTAGGTAATATCTCCAGGCAGGTAATGGACTACAGGATATGAATAGCCTAACAAAAATATCTAAGTCATTTGGGCAGGGGGTGTTTATTTTCATTAAATTGTAAATATATCATGTTCCTGAAACATAATTCTTTAATAGGTGATTTAAAAAACGCTGTTCAGTTGAGTAGAGATAGATAGTAAAGCTATACTAGCTTCAAGAAATTCAAACATATAAATAAAAATATAAAAGACAAGGAAAATGTAATTGTGAAAATAAAGAATCGTTTTGTTTAAGTAGATAAACAGAGTTGTATCAGTTGATGAGTGTTAAAAGTCCTATGCAATAATGATTGGATGACAGGGTAAACAAGAGCAGTGGGGAGGGGCTGAGGAAATAAACTGATTTCTAGATGAGAGTCAATACAAGAGAGGGCCTAATAGAAATCTTGTTTTATGAAAATGTTCCTTTTAAAAATGAAAACAGTAAACAAAAACAGTACATCCTTTTAAGTATGTCTGTATTGCTTTTCCTGCTCTCATTTTTCCTGAACAAAACCTTCTAGGGATGAGATTGGAGGGGAACTGCTCTAACACAGCCTGACATAAGGAGTTGTGGTGAAAGAAATGCACAAACGTACAACTTTTTTTTTTTTTTTAACCAGAGATATCACCTTGTGATGAAAACACTTGTGTTAACGTTTCTGGCTGGTACCACCCAGAGTTGACTCCTGTGCAGTTTCAAATGTTGCCTGCTAAAGAGTCAGATGGGCTTTTGAACACATCATATTATTTACAGAACAGTTACTTTGTACACAGCCATGTAGAACGTGAAGAGGAACCAAAGAAAATAGAATTTTTTGCCTCTTCTGACTTACTCAAAGGCTTCCACAAGCATTATGTGGTCTTTTCTTTACAACAATCAAGTGAATAAACAATTAGCTTCAGTCTTTAATGATGAAAAGGATTGCCTTCTGTGTCTATAATGCCCTGAGATCTGGCTTTGTTATCCAGATACTGGTACAAAACCAACTGACCTATGGATAGAAGAGTATCTTGATGGGAAAGTGGAAAAGTTCATTTTGAGGGAAAAGGGAAAAGGATGAGTTCATGTTAACAGCATTTACCTCAAAATGGCATTTAGCTCATCTGTAATATATTTCATGTTTGACTCTCTAAAAGGTCACAAAGGAGAATAAATGATGTCATTATTTATGGAGTGAGGAAAATGAAGGTTTGTAAAGATGAACTGCGTTACTTTGTAATACATGTCATGGTACTTTTTTAGTGCAAGTAATAATTGTCATTGGCTTACCCACTTGAAAAATGGTTACTGAAAACATTTTTTTCCTGTTGGCATTTATAAAAGATAATACTTCGTTGTGTTCAACTTTTTATTTAGATACATAAATCCAAAGGTATTACCCTAAACAGAACTTAAAAGATAAATTGAGACAGTTTTTGGAGGTCAACAGCAATCACCTATTTTAAACACACTGCTGGACATGAAGAAATGTAACAACTTCTCCTTTTCTTTATTCATTCAAAATCTGTAAAGAGACTTAAAAAATACTATGTTCATACATGTGTCTATTTCATACAGAGATGCACATAAGAATTGTTTGATTTTATTCAAAAAGGTTTGGGCACATTGCAGCAATTCTATTTGGTGAAAAGCTACTCCAGTGAACCTAAATCTTCAAGGCTTTTATATGGTTCAAAAATATTTAAGGAGAAAACCAAACTTTATTCCATAGGACATACCGCAATTTTCAAACAGTGTAAACAGTGTTAACACTGAATGGAATCTCTGACTGATTTTGGAATGGGAACTAGCAACCTTCTCCTTGTTTGCTTTGGTTAATTACATGGTACAGTGTTTCCACAGAGCTGCCAGGATCTGCCCTGCACTCCCACAGCCAGACTCTCCTGTGATGTATTTCCACAGGTTTTATTTTCTCAGTGGGAGGCGAATAAAACGATAAACACGTGTGCAACAAATGCTCACCCCACTTAGCAAAGCCCGCGCGCYGCTGTAGCTCTTGCCTGCTGGATGTCATGGTGCATAAATCCCCTAATTGCACAGTGAAAGTCACATGTCTGTGAAAGAAACAGTTTATGGAAGTCTTTTATGAGCTCTGGAGTTTGTCCAATGTTATCTGTACTTTTCTAGCTGTGTTTTGAGTGACTTATGTAGCTTTCCAAGGAAGAAGCATTAAATGAATGAAGTTAAGCACGAGCAGGGGAAATTGTGCATGCAACAAAGAGCAAGCAAAGATCAGAGCCTGYCATATTTCAAAGAGAATACATAAAGAAGTGTGGGTTTATTTCAAAATGTATTTTATAATAGTAGAGATTATTGCTACATAAATTTATTCTCGACTTTCAAACTAACAGAATTACTTTTSTTTCTCTTACAGAATAATGATATAATCTATTACAATGCAAAAGATGACCAGAATGATGTAAGTAATATGTTTCATTTAATTTCATTCCCTGTAATCTCAGAAAATTAGGAGATTGAAAGTATTAATGAAACGCTAAGACTATCATTTAAAGATTTTGCAGAAGCTAAAAAGCAAGAAACTTAAAAATGTCTTCTAAAGTTTCCTCAAGAGACAGATTATATTTTATGTTCTAATTCTCAAAGTCTGTCTCCTCTCATACAGTTTGAATTACTGGTCAGGCAGAGAATGTGCTGGGAGAATGAAGATCCTGACAGCAGTATCATTCACTTTTTGAAGTGTAATAAAATCATAATTATAGGACTGGAGAATCAAAATGACAAATGTAAATAATCCACTTTACTCTGAAGGAACCATTTTCTGGCCTTATTTTCCAAGATCATATTATATTGTTCTGTATTCTTTGTAATAAATTTTTTACGTGAGGAGAAAGAAGATGTAAGATGTTACTGAATAATTATTTTCATTCACTTTGTGATTGTTTATGTGATTACAATAAGCTTTGGGAAAATTGAAAATCCAATCACAAGGTTTAGACTAAATGTACGATACTTCAGTTCCTGGTTTACTAAAACTCTTATTTAAGAGGTTTGAAATCTCCTATCTGCCACTAACTGTTAAAAATCTTAGTGTGTTCTGGAGAGAATACAAGTTACCCTCTCCTTCACTTGAGATAATACAACTACTTGTCTTCATTATAGATTTAATTTATAAAATCATAGAAAAATGTTGTAAATGTATTAATCAGAATTGCCAGCATGCTTCATTTGCACTTTTTTATCAAGTATACTTTAGAGATTGATGGCATCACTATTGTAATTGATGCTTCTGCTGTAAGGCAATTAAAGAAGGTACATAGATCATGTCAAGCAGAACTATTTTGTGTGCTCATATAGAGTTATGAGTAGTTGAATTCAGGTACAGCAAACTACTGTCCTGAGTTTTAAAGTTTGCATGATTTAAGTAAAATTCATTAAAAGGAACCTAAATTTGAAAGATATTGGACTGTTCTCGTTTAAATTCACTGGGGTGGCAGATGCTAATCTTCTCTGGAAACAGAATTACAAAGCTTAAATACTGGATTTTTAATCTAAATATACCAGATAATGATGGTAGATTGTGGTGTGAAGTAAAAGACASTGATGTATTTGTTATGATTGAGTAATATTGAGAAAGGTCGTGAGATTACTACTTCTACAAACTAAATCCAGATCTGTTAGGCAGGGCAGGAAAGGAAATACTGTTCCAGAGTTTATTCTCCTTTTTTTTTTTTTTTTTACTTTCCTCTTGACATTTTTTTCSTCCAAGAAAAAAATASACACACACGYGCYCTAAAACGAACAACTTTTATTAGACCAGATATCCTATTTTATTTCTGTGTCAATTTTATTACTTTGTATGTCTTTCTGAACTATTAGAATGAAGTTTATAATAACCTTTGTTGTCGAGAAGTGATAAGGATAAAATGGTGAGTGATCTGGTAGTGATTTTTTTTGAGAAGACCTTCATCCAGATTTCAAGTATGTATGCAAACACCCCAGATTCTTTTTCTGTGTTCCTTCCTGAAAAAAATGCTTGAGACAGCTTTATTTTTCTTTTTATATTGAGAAATTTTAATGGAATCATCTCATCTCTGAAGCCCTGGTTAGTAAAACTGCATTTGCCATCCATTCTTTTCTGTCTGTAAGAAGCCCATTTTTTCTTCTTCTTCCATGCTGTGAGCTTTCATTTAATGACAGGAAATGATACTATATTTAATCTTTCAGTACAATCAAGAATAATTAGTAGCAGAAATTTATTTATTAAAATTAGACGTCCAAACTAATAACTGTGGGTATCTCTAGAGAGCTGTTCAGTTTGTTCTCAGACAGATGTCTGAGGTCACCTGAATCAATTCTAGATGTGTGTTTCTCTCTGTTGACCAGGTTCCTATAACARATCCTTTTAGATCTTAACTTTTAGATGTTGAAGAATTAGAAGAAATTAATCTCACAGGTCCTGCCTGGCAGTTTTTATTTTTCTCCACTCCTCCTTTTAAAATGACAGCTTTTTCAGAAGAACAATCCTCTTAAAATTAAATTCTCTGGGTTTTTTTCCGGTTAATGTTTATATGCYGCAGTACAGTTTGCTTTCCTTCTTCCTGTTTACAGCCACATTCAGGAGATCCTTCTCTCATTCTTCATCTGCTGTCTCTATGGACCTTTTCAAATCTAATGACTGTGTTTGCTTGTACTTAAAAAAATAAAAAAGCACGTGAAGGCCAGTCGTTCTCTGGCCTTTGGATTTCTCAGTGTCTCAGATAAAATGATCAATTTGTAACCCCGTAGTCCATCAATCAGTAATAGACTTTTTGTACTCTTTATCCTACAGCAGCATTTATATTCTGCTTGCTTATTCCCCCCTCAGTGCTGTATGTAATGTGTGAGCACTTCATGATAATTAATGAGTTTTATCCTCACAACAAGGTAGGAGGTATTATATTACCATTTTTCATATCTCACAGGAAGATAATGGCCAAACTCATAATTTAATACAGGTCTCTCAGGTTTTCATTCACTGTCCTTTTCCCAGGAACCCTTTCAGTTTGATATATTGCAGCCTGTTTGTGTGCTTTAATTTGCAGGTGTCAACTGCTTGTTGTATTTGGACAAATGCTGTGGAGCTTTTATTGGGCAACTGAGTGGTACCACATTAAGCTGCTCTTTCCCATTAGTTTTCATATTGCTTTGCCTGTTTGCTCCTCTTGTCCTTTGTACCCCCATCCTATTTATAGGAATTTTTGCTTCACTGCTCAATTCCTTCCTCTTCTTTATATTAGTTTCCATTTTGTTTCCATTGATTCCACATCTTGTTTATAGATTCTTCCTAAATGTATTTTTTTTTTCTGTTTCCTTGTGTTCAAGTAATCTATCTCTTCACTATGCATTGAATTGCTCAATTGCTTAATTTGGATTTATCCTGAATTCCTTTCTTAGTGTTTCTCTCATCTCCTCTTTGCATCTTTCTCCTTTTTCAAATTTTTTAGTGTAACTTCTTGTCATGGATTTATAAACTCTTTCCTGTACAAGCTACAACAGCCTAAAGAAAAGAAGATTGAAATTTTTCAATTATTTGGTGGAAAGAACTAAGTATTACAAATAAGGAAATGTTTCTTTAACGTGAAACCAGCCACACCACGTTGGAAGTCTGCAGTTCCCCTGTACTCCCTAGACTTTAATCGGGAGCAGCCAGTTGTATCTCCTGGCCAGAGCTGTGTCTCTAGTTAGCACAAGTGATTTATTAGACATTTCCTTCATGCAGTCTCATATTGGTTTGCAGTCATGACTAACAGAGCTGTGCTTCTTGAGCAATTATTGATCACGTACTAAGTGATAGCAGCACTTTTTATTTTATTCTACTGAATTAACGTGAAGGCTGTAAAATTATGGGTCCCTTTGGGGAATAAGTATCTGCACAAAATGTGGATTCACAATGTGACTAGGAGTCAATGTGTGGGCTCCACTAGAGGCAAAAATTCGGAGCATGCCTATGGTTGATTTTAATACAAATACATTTCTTATTACTTTATAATAAAGAGAGGAGATATCTTTTAAAAATTATAAGCTGTCTGTGCCACATGGTTTAGGAATTATTCCTAATTCAGTGATGCATTTTTATTTTGGAATAATTTGTGAAATATTAGCTCTCTGAGTTCAAACTGCAGCATAAATGCAGCTATCAAGTTGGGAGTTTATAAATACTGATATAAAAATATATCTACATCAAATTAAAAAAACTGTTGTAAAATAAGAAAGGATAATTAGCTTTGTATGTAAATACTACCGAAAAATTGTGTGGGCTTTAACAAACATGTTAGAAAACAAAATAATTTCCACCCGTTAAGCTTTTTTTTTCTTTAAATATATGAAGATATGAGTAAATATTGGGCAGCAATAAGCAGAGAACAGAATGATTATCTAAGAGTCATGCTCTTTATGGATCTGCTTCTTCCCAAGAAGAGACTTGGAGATTTAGGGGCATTGACAGTGCCTTTGAAAGCTTATTGTCTCTGCTTAAACCCTTACACAAGTCTTGCCTTTGCTAGTACTTTATGGTATCAAGGTTGCAAAATCTGCTGTTATGTGCACCTATGATTAATTTAGTAAAAAGAAGACTTTTAATGAATTATCCCAGGTTTGCTTGTAAGCAAGTCTGAACCTACTCTAGATTTGATCAAAGAAATGCTGGTTGATTTGTTTGTTTTTCCCTCCAGCCAGGAGAATTCAGGAGTTTCCTGGCTTTTCTCCTTATAACATACATTGAAAAATGGCAGAATCATTTAATTTATACAAGTACAGTATTTTATGTATTTTATAGCTGGACATCAGAAAAGAAAAGTTTCCTCTGTAAGCCAGACTTGCAGGAGCTGTGTATTGGGTCAGGTGAAGCCCTTGAGGGGAGATGGCACCTGAATTTGGTCAGTTTGGAGGAGGGTCTGGAGCTGAGGCAGGGCAGATGGGGGACTCCAGGGATCAAGTCTCAAAGGTAACAGGTGTATTAAGACTTTTCTAGAGACTGAAAGCATGATGCCAGCTTTCTGCAAGTCCAGCAGCTGCCAGCTGCTGGATTGAAAAGTGAGACTGAATGTAATGACTGGCCCTGACTACACAGAAAGTTGAGACAGGGACAGCTTTTACATGCCATCCAACAGATACAGATTATTTTCAAGGTTTTTAAGCCTCATTCTGATAAAACATACCTTTAGAAAGCTCCCTTTTATCTTCATGTGTAAGATTAGTTCTACCTCAGTGCTTTCACTGGGTCTGGGTGCCAGCATGCAAATAACCAAATCAATGTCTTTGCATCTGGCTTTAGCTACTGGCGGACTGGAAACTTTGGGTTTTTTGTGAGCTAAAGCTGCTAACTTTTCAGGATTTCATAGACTATGAAGGATAGGCATTTCCAATGAGAAATTTGCCTCAAATAATTTAGGATGAGCTGAAGTGCTAAGTTCTAGATGATCTAGTCYCCTTTTGCAATAGAGCAGCCCAGCCAGAGTAACCAGCTAACTTCCTTAGCTTCCTTAGCTCTCTTATTCCCTCTGCTTTCTTTGTATGACAACCAATATGGTTTGACATTATAGTCACAATTATGATGTGTTGTGTTTCTTTTCATCTTCTCTTTGTCCTTTACTGCTTTGATGCTAAAGAAATTGTTAAAATGAGTCATAAAAATTTGCCCCAGCTATTCTCATTTATGATGAGTAAGTGGGCAAAGTATATGTCATGTAGACTTGAATGTCTAGTTAGATAATTTGACAATAACTGCGATTTACAAACCCCTGCAAGAAGGTGCCAACAAGTAGGTATTCTGCATACAGCATATCTATTTAGAGCTTATTGCTCTTATTGCTATTCTACATGTGTGTAAGTTGCAGCTATTTTTAGGTTTACTTTCTTCTCTGTCTGAACCTACCAAGGTTTTTCAGCAGGCCAAGATGTTGCATATCTTAGATTATTTAATATAGACACTTATTTACATACCTAGTTCTCATATTTTCTGTTTAATGTCACATCTCTTGATGGTGTGTGGTAGAATTAGGCATGTGAAAATTTCACTGGAAAACCTAATCTACTACTTGTTCTAGACAAAATTTTGTACATTCTTGGAGAATCATGATATGCAAATGGGCTTATGACTAAATTAATGAGTAGATGGTAATATTAATTGACTGATGTTTGATGGAGATATTTTGAATTTGAACTCTTTGAGAACTTGGGCTGCATCTGTGCCAGTTACTCTGGCTCTCAGCAATATGACATGGATTCTATTGAGTTTTTGTTTGTTTTGGTTTCCCACTGTAATGGGTATTAGCTGCACAGACAAATGCCTTATTCTAGCCTTTATTTTTATATAGACAGAGGAGACATTTTGACAGGGTAGTTTGCTCTTAGACTGACCTAGCCTATAAAAGGGAAAGAAATTTGTACTAGTATAAATTATATTTTTCATTATGAAAGACTGTCTAGGTAGGACCGTCGATAGACCCATGTAGGGAACATTTTTTAAAACCTCAGAGAAGTTTCATTAGAGCAAAAGTCTCTAATATGTAGTAAATGTCATATTTTTCAACTATATTTTCATTTTTATTAAATATATATCTAGAATATTAACCTATATCTTTTGGTACTGGAATGTATTGCTTGGAACTCATAATTAAGTCCATAATAAACCTAACATTTTATAAAATGAGGAGGGAAAAATTGATAGATTCTCGAAGATTCCCTAACTTATTGAAATATTTTCCTAACTTATTTCCATTTTCAGAAAGAACTTCCTAGTTGTACTTTTTGATTCCTTAGAGTATTCCAAACCTCATTCCTGTGCTTCCCAAGTACACAACACATGCACAGATGTACCTCTTTTAATTTACTATATTCTACATAGCATAGAACATACTTAGTTTGGTACGTATGTTGAAAAAGTTTAATTTGAATTAACATGTTTTAAAATGAACGACCATAAAAAGGTATATCCACTTTTTTTTTTTTTTTAAATGCAGCAATTTAATTGTACTTTAGAGAGTTGTTTCAAAAATAATAGGTATGGCCAAAATTCCCACTTCTTGCTGTAGTGAAGATTCTAATATAGAAGTAAATTCTGTTATAAGAGAACACACAGCGTTTTATCTCTTATATATGGGGAGGAAGAGTAAGCAGGAAAACCATATTTTTATGTTTTTATCTTTCATCTGCTGTTTATCCTTTTTCATATAGAAGAGGACTTATTAATTCTAGTCATTTCATAGTATCTTGACTTCCAGATCTTTTAGGAAAATTCCAGTGTTCTTGCTGTGCACATTTCTCTCTCACATCAGGAATCCTGTGTCTAACAGTGTGATTTGGATGCCATTCTTGGGAAATCACTGGAACTGATAGTGAGGGCATGATTGACGTTGTCTGCTTTAGAACCAAGACTTTTTGCATTGTTTAAAGAGGAGTTCTTGCCTTTGACCAAGTATCACTGGGAAACATGTCAGGGCTTTCCATTTCAAGGCCTTACAGACAAGCTCGGGTCCAGCCCACAGGGGAAGAAGGCATTCCTTTGAGCTTCCTACTGCAATTATAATGATCTATTGCCACAGGGAGCAGTTCTTGCTTTTTCCCTTGTTGGTTTTTTTTTTTTTTTAGTATTGCGATTAAAAAAGTAGGTGTCAGGTTTATGTTCCTTTATTCAAATCTGTCCAAGTCTTCCCTTCTCCCAAATGAATATATGTTCGAGCTTGAAATGAAAAATACATGATAATGAAATAAATGACTGCCCCAAAGCTATCTCCTACCTGTGAAACAGACCTATGAAATAATAATGGCAAGAGTGATAACTGTAGTTGTCAGTGTCCTAAAAAAGATGAGGATGTTCTTAATGTGGAGAATCCTACCTTGAAGGCAAATTTGCACAAAAGAGCAGTGCTTGAAGTCTCCCTATGGAGGCTGAGTTTATGCCACATCAAAGATCAGAATTTAGCCCTAAAGCTAGTGATTCATCAGTTTAATGGAAAATTTCTTGCTTCAGGCTATTTCCTACTAATATCAAATGCATGAGTGATAACAATTGCAGTGAATGCAGTGTAATTGTTTATTGGTAAATAAAAGCAGCACCAAGAGCTGAACTTGTCATAGGATGTTTATAGCATTTGAAGCAGTGATTTTTAGCGAGCACTTTGTTGCCCGATTACAGATAACGACSTTGTACCAGTGTGCTGATGTGTCACTTGGAAATGTGTGGGTCRCATTGAGACTTCTAAGTGGTATAAAACAAAACAAATTACTCAATCTGATGTTTTCATATGACTGGTGGAAGGTGGAAGTAGGCTTTGAAAACCCCAAGTCATATCAAGAATCCTGGAAAGGAGCGCTTACAATATTTTAATAAGATTTAATATTTATATTCAAGATATCTAAATTACTGAAATCTTCAAGTCATGTTTTCAAGTTTAAGAAGGTAAAAAAAAGCCCAAAACAATGTTGTGGTAGATGTATTGTCTGTGRTTCCACAGATCTGCTGCTTATGCATGTCACATTAAATAAATGACCAAAGGAGGCCTTCATCATAATTATAGCTGAGATRAGAGGTAAATATTACAATTACAATTTAGTTTAATATTCAGTTTKTATATAGAGTAAAGGAGGCACTCTGGAATCCCAATTATGGGAAGGATATTCAATTATTATTAGTTGATTGTAAGATTAATATGTAGTTTTTCTTTCCTCAGATGAAATGCTGSTTTACTCACAGACAGAATACCCTATCGCCCTTCTTGGAGATACTTTCAGAGTCATTTATGACTTCAAATATATCCCCAAACAGGAAATAATCTAGGCATTGCACTGTTTTGGRATTTTCAGGGAGTTCTCTGTAGTGTAGGTGATGAAATGCAGGTCCTTTCCTGTTCTGCCCTGCCTCTGTCTGCAAATAGGAGCATTTCTGAACTGGCTGATGCAAATCTGCAAAGGACCAGATCACATTCCCTGGCCTTTCCATATAGCCATTGCCAATATGTGCTGTCCCTGCTGGGTTTTGGAGAATAGATGGGAAAAAAATAGATTGAAAAAGACGGTCATATSTAATATCATCAACAGACTTGAAGTCTGCCAGAGTTTTTAGTGCTGGTATGTGAAAAGATGTGTGAAAGGTATTCTTGCAGCTCTCGGGGAAATCACATTGTCCAAATCTAAAAASTTTTGTACTCAAACTTTAGCTGGCCTTTTACATAAGTATTTTAATTTGCTGACTTTTTAAAAATTCTTTCAAAATCTACAGGTTGACCTGTTTCTTCTTCCTTTCACTTGTATATTCTTTCAGTTTGTTCGTGTGTTCATTTATTTTCTTCTGACATGCTACTTTTCCTGACATGCTGCAGAATATCCTTCTAAAATTTCCCTTAGTCTCTATGAATGGTATTATTTTAATTTATTGCATTGTTAAGATTTCACCATACTAGCGTTTTTAAAAATCATATAGTCTTAGACAGTGTTAAGGCAGTTTACTTAAATTATTATATGGTATTAAGTCTGCAGGGAAAGTCTATGGTCCATGGGTCAGTGCAGAGTTTAGTGTTACCTACAGCTTTTATCTACCTAGATACAACTGTCATTTGATTAGTGAAAAGCTGCATTAAATTTATGTGAGCATGAATTAGCGAATGATGTTTATATAGTGTTTYGAGCCCCATTAGTGGGGGGAAAATAGGTTAGGAGGGCTTCTGGAGGTCATGTAGTCCAACCTCCTTCTCAAAGCAKGTTTGTACTGTTATTAATGTTGTTATTGACACAGAAGATGGTACAAATTAGGAAGAAGGAGCAATAAGCAATTAGTATGCATCAGGATGCACAAAATCTGGACCTAACCAGTATGACTGAAGAGAAGAATGCACTGTGAAACAGGATCAGTTGATGGCTTAGCAAAGCATGGCAAAGACAACTGCATCAGATGAAAAAAATCAAATTAATTAAATGTTCACATTCAGTTGGTATTATAACTAATTCCCAGTGAAGCATTAAGATGATTTAACAGTTCTTGTTCTCCAGGGATATGATCTTTAATCAGATGTGGAGATGGTAAAAGGTAGACAGGGTAATTTATTCCAATAAGAGTAGAACAGTTCCTAGTTTGAAATTTAATTGGGTGATGTATGAAAAATATAAATTCTCTAGAGTGCATTTTGGTCTTGAAATTTATATGACCAAGTATCTTATGGGACTTTTGTSAACAATGGATATTTTTATTTTATTTTATTACATATGTTTGAGTACTCTAATGGGATGGGAAAGATCAGTGAAGGAGGCTATGTATTTTGAAGGATTTTTTGCTTGTTTGTTTAATAAYTAACTGGGCTTTTCTGAACTCCTAGTAGCATTTCAATCAGTTAAAGTAAGATTTGCTTTTCTTTTGGTATGACCCTATATTCCTACTGTTGTCTAATATTATCTTACCCAGTCAAGCCACTGTTATAGTCAGTGCTGAAGTTGGATGTTCTGTGCAACACCTGATAATTTAAGGGCAGGTGGGAAAATCACTCTTAGTGAAAACCTTGGTCTTAAACCCTTGAGTTTTCCCAGACATCACCCCATTTAGAAGAGGACCAGGATGGGACATTCAGAAGGTATTACACGTCATGATTCCTGATCTCCTGACCAGGATGAATAACCCMGCAGGGATATGGAGATGTTGCCTGAACCTTCAGGAATGGAAGGGATGGAATTAGGGACCACTGAGGCCAGTTAGACATATACATGTCCATGGGAGCAGATGAGATGGATCCAGGAGTGCTGATGTCGTTATGAGGCAGCTCTCTATCATCCTTGAAACACTGTGGGGATTGCAGAGTTTTTTGATGTCTCGGTGGGAAAGAGTCACATTTATCTTTAGGAAGATAAATTTAAGTCTTACATTTCTTATGTGCTTAAATATTTAAATACACATTTCATTTTACCTGACGTTGTAGTTCAAGAGAAAATAGGACAGGACAGAAATGGATTTTGGCATACTTATATTACTACAGCAGACTCTGTGCAGATTTGCAGTGAAGGTCAGATATAATCTGTAATAATGAAAAAAGAAATTTTCACTAATTCCTTTATTACTATCTTTTAAGGGTTTTTTTAGTTTATTGAAAAATGATATCTTAAGAATATTCCTTTTTGTCAGAAATTAAGAAAATAGTTATATTTTTAAAAAAATATGATTACTTGTGTTGTGGTATTTAAGGCACACTCATAGATGTAATGTCAACTCTTTGAAATGGAAGAGGATTTCCAGAAGCTTGGATTTCTGCTTTGAAAATCTTTCCACCTGAAGGAATTAGGAGAACCTAGTCCATTTCTGTTTGTCTAGAATGTAATTCACTGAAATGCTACAAGTTTTCATAGGATCACAGAACAGTTTGGATAGGAAGGGACCTTTAAAATTCATCTGCTCCAACACCCTGCAGTAAGCAGGAACATCTTCASCTAGATCAGGTTGCTCAGAGCCCAGGCCAACCTGACCTTAAACGTATCCAGGGATGGGCCATTTACCAGTTCTGTGGGCAACCTGTGCCAGTGTCTCACCACCCTTGTCTCTAAATACTTCTTCCTTTTATCTAGTCTGAATCTACCCTCTTTTAGTAGTAAACCACTACCCTTTGTCTCATCTCAAGAGGCCCTGCTAAAAAGTCTGTCCCCAGATTTCCAAGTCCTTACATCTGATAAATTAATTACATCAAGAATTCATTTATTCATGAAACCAAAGTCATGATGCAATGAATTGTGTGAATAGGTCAGGATGCAAATAAAAGATAAGACTATTATGTCTGAGAGACATAATAATTTTGTGCATATCTAAAACTTCTGATCAGAAGCTGTGAACCATAAAGGTCAGATAAATGAATGTATAACCTCCCCAAATGGTTTTACACCTTCCATAAAATATCCTATAGTCATGTATACAGTAGACATGGACAAGCCTGTAAGCAGCTGTATAGAAATTATCATTGCCAAAAGATAGTTGCTTTCATAAAAATAGCTTAAGATGCRAGTAAATACTTTTAAATTATTTTGACTCTGTATTTGGTACATAGCAAAGTTACTCAGTTGGCAGAACACTGAAAATAAAGTGAATCCTATAAAAGATTTTTTAAAAATATAAATACTTAATCCAGAGTGCCGTTTGTTTTCTTACTGACATACAGTAACCAATTGATGCATTAGAAGCATATGGAAACACTAAAAGCTCTGAAAGCAACTTGTACCTATATTAAATATAATGGTCCTTGAGTATGACACACTGACAGATGCAAATATAAAACTACTGCCCTCTTAAATTCTCTACTATTTCCCTTTCTGAAGCTACCCAGACCCTGGGGTTTCTTTCACACAGATATATTCTTATATTTATATATGCTTACATGCATATGTATATATTCTTATGTGTTTAACACCTCCCTGTTGTATAACAGATAAAGTAAGAATATTTCAGTTCAGAGCAAACTGTTTTCTTTTTTTATTTGTAACTCTTCTAGTTGTTTTGTCCCTAAGAGTAGACAGAAGGATGTCACTTAAAATGTTCATGTTGCTGAGTGAAAACCAGAGGTCCCCCTGACACACAGTGAAAAAGAAATAAACTTTTAGCACTTCTGTCACAAGTACCTGAATGCACTCAGCAGTTTTCCCACAGCTGGAAAATCATGTCTATTGAAAAAGAAATAAAAAATGTTATCAGAAGGCAATGCACTCATTACATTATCTAAAATGCTCTGAAAGTGCTGTGGCATTCAGAAATGCATTCGAGCTGCTCTTCAAAATTAACTCCTCATCCTTAGAAGAGCTGTTCCCATCCTTTGCTTGCTGCAGGCATTTGCTGAGCTGTATGCTTCAAGCAACATTTCATTTTACTCTCTCTGTTGGGTCCAGCTGTAACTTTTTAATGGGGCCACAAGCATTTTTGGAGGGGCTGTGGATGTAGTTCTACTGGATTACTTCCCTCAGGGAAACTGACTAAAACAGAAAAAAAAAAAAAATTAAAAATTAGAAGGGGTATGGAACTGAGCATAGGAGAAATTCTGKGCTTATTTTATATGTGGCAGTGTTAATTTGTACTGAGTAGATCTGGGAGGGAACTAAAAGAAGCATCGTCAGTGAACCTCAATTGTTTAAAATTTTACATTTAGAAGTTTCAACAGATATTCAGAAATAAAAAAATGAGCTGAAACCTAGAGAAGAAAACATTAAACTTTTGGAATTCTGCAAGGTAAGACAGGAAGGAATCACAGAGCAAGAATTTTGATGTCCCTAAATCCATAGTGATTATAATTCCATCTCTATGTTCTTTCTCTAAAATGGCATTGGTAGGGACAGCGAGGTTTTATACAAAACACAGTCCCTGGATACYAAGGCAATGGAAAATACTAGCAGCCAGTTCCTATCTATTTTACATAAGTATGAAAGCAGGCAGGTGTCATTGTTTCTGGATGGGTATCAGTTCAGGAATTGAAAGAAATCTACCTTTTATTCTTTCATCATGATGCTAAATCTGTTATGATGCTTTGAGCAACTTCTACACAGTTCCTGAAAAGAGTCTGCTTTCAGAAAACAACTGAAGATTGCCTCAGTTTGGTGGTGGGTTTTTTGTGTTTCATTGATGATTTTTTTAAAATAATATCACCTTTCTGGTCTTCAGTTTTCAACATCTGCATTTTATCTTTGTGGAAGAACCTTCTCATTTCCACAATAACTAGTATTTTTCAACTAAATGAAAATTTACTAGTAGAGATACAAAATCCACTCATCTTCTTACAGCTGTGATGGTGGAAAGTAACTGAATGCTGTGGAAAGGAATCAGGATAAGTTTGGCTGCAGTGAAATGGGCAGCTAAACTGTGTCACTCTTTCTTGAAATGACCTTTATTGATTTTATTTTAGTGGATGTTTTCTTTTCTAGACACATCTTTCAGTGATACTTCTTGGCATAAAACTTCCAGTTATTTCACATAAATACATTCATTTATGTTCAGAAAGCCCTTGAGAGAGAAGTTGCATTATTTCTGCTATGTATTTGGTTTATAAAAAAACCACAGACCGTACCTTCCAGTTTATTGTAGATCATGCCAAAAGTGATTTAGAAATGATCGCAAAGAACAGCTGCAAAAGAACCCTGTTTTCCTGAGTTTTAGCTGCTATATCAATTTCCTTTTATTCTGATGAATAAAAATTGAAAAAAAAACCCATGAAAAAACCCCAACTTTATTTATTAGCCAAAGAAAAAAAAAAAAAGGCCTTAAAATGGCACAAAGGTGAACTGAAAAGAGAAATGAATTTTATCTACCTCTCAAGGGAGGGAGAAATTGGTCTGGAAATTCATTGCAGCGAAATGAGTGAGTTATTTTGCTGACTGTCAGTGGTAGGTAACAACGTAATGCAATAAGTGCAGGCCAGGTTTGAATAGATAGAAAATTAATCTTCAGCCAGTGTCTCCTGTGGGATTTTTCTGTGCCAGTATTGATTGCATTTCGGCTCCTGACTTGTGAGAGAAATTGGTTGGAGTTGGATTTTAATTATATTCACATGCTGGATCACTTTCCTTCAAAATATGTGTTTTGCTGCTTTCCTAAGAACAAAGTTTAACTGGGTATTAAAACTGTACCAACTGACACCACAATCTGTCAGGCTTTTCATAGAAATGACAGATTAAAATAATTAATAACATTGACGTTTTCCTTTTTAATCATTCCTTTTTTTGGTTTTTTTTTTCCTAACTTAGATGTAAGCTGCTTGAAATTCATAAGTTTGACAAATGAAAATCAAATAGGTTTATTTTCTGTAGAAGGATCCACTATAAATTTGGATGTGCAAGGCTTGGCACAGCATTGGTCTTGCTGTTTGGGAGGTAGTGGCCCAAGTGAGTTCAATGCTACTTTGACAGTAATGCTTCTGATACTTACCCGTTGTGTACAAAAATAGTTTAGACACCTTTAGATTTACAGAAAAATTGTTCCTGTGTGAGGGAAATTTTGGAATTTTTAAAGGGTTTTGTCCTTTGGTGTCTTCGGTTCTTGGGCCAGATTGATGTATTGTTTTGGTATCAGAGCTGTACATCACAAAATACTCCCAGGAAAAGTCAAAAAGAACAATGTGAAAGCATTTACATTACTTTATGTAGTTGTTGATCCACTGCTTTACATTAATTAAGTTGAGAAGTTTTTAGATTAAAGTTTTTGGTTGGGTATCATGGAATACTGGTAGGAATAATAAGAGATTAACAGGGGGACCTGTGTGTGTGTGCTGTTAGAAATGTGAGAACTAGATTTTATGTTGAAATTTTAAGGCATTCAGGTCTTAATTAATCAAACTCTTTAAATTTCAACAAAGTTTAATCGTATTTTGGCAGTAGACATGAGGCTTCTTTTATAGCATATGGGTGAATGGAGAGACTGAAAGGTTGTATTTATTAATTGAAATGAAATTGAAATATCAAGCAGGAAAACCGTGATCATTTTATCTTCCGAAGCTTGAGGAATTTCAAGCAAAAGTCTAAATGTAGTGTAATATGAAAACATCTGTGCGAGACGTGCTAGGACGGACTGTATGAYCCATTGTGTGATTCTTGGGACTGTCTTGTGCAGGGCCTGGAGCTGAACTTTGATGATCCTGGTTGGTCCCTTCCAGCACAGGATATTCTATGATTCTGTTGCATTGTCTTTTTCTTTTACCATACCCGTTCTCTCCCAGATATTTCTTGTGGAAAATTAGTTGAAAGAAATCTTTTGACATTCACTCATTCTGGTATTTTAATGTGATAATGTGGCCTGATGATTCCCAATTCCCACTTTCTGAAGTGTTCTGTGAAAGCACTGAGAGTTTGTAGTTGTTGCTACTAATTTCAGAAATAAGAGTGTTAGGATTTTTTTTTTTAAATCAAAGGACTTTCTGACAGGAGGGAAATTTTGTCCCATGAATGATTGATTGTTGAGATTGCATTTGCAGAATTAGACAAACTCATTGCTTTGAGCAGCATGAAGCTGAAAGATAACTTGTGAAAAGAGCTCCAGAATTTGCTTAATGTTTAGCATTCCAGTTCTGGGGAGAGAAAAAAAAAAAAACCTATGTGATAATATAGAAGCAAAAAAGCCTCAAACAAACAACACAACAAAAACCTATGTAGAAATTGAACCAAATTATATTGTCTGAAGCCATCAGAATGCTGTGTCATTTCAAATCATGCAATGCATAAACTGTAACTGATCCTGGCTCCAGTCTGCACACTTCAAAGTAAGTTGTAATGGTTGGGGGGAGGTTTGGCCTTGTCTGGCTCCAGTTGCCCACAAAGTTGTCTATCACTCCCCCTACCCCTCCAGCAGCACAGGGGTGTGAAAATGGGACCGTAAAACACTTGTGAATCAAGACAAAGACATTTTAGTAAAGAGAAGCAAATGCCACACATTGAAGCAATGGAAAACAAAAKATCTGTTCTCTACTGGCCATCAGTAGGCGATATCCAGACACTTTCTGGGGAGTAGGACAGGACACAGAGCAGTTGCTTCACAAACTTCTCAGTGACAAATGCCTCCCTCCCTCCTTATTTCTCTGCACTTACATTGCTGAGCAGAACATCATTAGATAAGGAATATCTCTGATCAGCTTGGGTCAGCTGTCTTGGCTGTGTCCCCTCCCAACCTCTTGCCTCCCCTCAGAGTGGGGTTAAGTACTAAGTAACAAGTTGAACTTCTTAGCATAGGGTATAGTAGCTATGCTGCACAAAAGTGGACAAAATGAGCACCCACCTTCTTTTCTTCTGGAAGCAGACTTATGAGATTCATCTCACCTAATTCCAGACAGCTCTATTGCTGACTTTTACATCTAGGGGATTTGTCCTAGAGCTACTTTTACAATCAATCAAAAGTAGGAAGCACTTCTAAAGCATGATTCATGTCATGGGAAAATAGGTGTCTAATTAAGATAAGATGAATTGCACTCTAAACATGCCTATTTCTCTTCATTGACTCTGAAGGCAGCCTGCAGGGATGAGCACAACGCTGCTGTTTTGTTGAAATCAGTGGCTGTCTCTGATTAGATAAAGTCTGCCCTTTGTGTTTCCAAAGGAAACCACTTCCTTAAAACCCATCCAAGACTGCTGCTTACTTCAGGCAACATTTGAACCTATGCTTAGTATAACATTTGGCTGTAACCCTGTGATGAAGCAGAAGAGGAAACATATGCAGTTTCATTAGATTATATTGTGGATAAACTAAAATTTAGCTGTCTATTCTTTGATAGAGAATATTAAACAGAATAGCCTCAGCACACACATGCCTGACTGACCAGCAGGTGCTTCATTGTCAGCACTATTTATCAAGGATAGCGCATTTTCAGAAACTGATGACTCTATAGTATTAAAAATATCCTTGTAATCGACTACAATTACAATTGTAATTGTCTACAATTACAGAGTAACCATTCAGTATCACATTTGATTCATTATTGCTTTAAGTGGCACTCGACTTATGCCATGGGGCCTCCTGTTCCAGCTGCAGCTGAGACAGGTGAAGACATTCCCACCTCCTCTTTGGCCTTCACTGCCTCCTTGGTTCCATACTTTACACAGTTTTAGTAGCTGAGCTGTAAACAAGTCTCTGATTTTCAAATTTTTTAAGAACTAGTCCAAATTGATGGAGTGAATTGAAAGGAATCAAGAAATGTGTATCAGGGTGCAGACAAGTGAGAGAGGATGGGAACTCAAGGCAGACAGGTCGTGGTGAGCACCTGAGTGTTTTGGAACCTTTCCCCCTGGGCAGATGTAGCCAGTACACGAGATTTCACTGAGACATGGTTAAAATAAACCGATGAACAAAACCTGATTCAATTAGAAGTTCGATCAGATTCGCTCTAAGAAGCCTTTATTTCCTTGATTTGTTTGGATGTACACCACAGTTTCTGAAAAATCCGTTTATGAAATGTATATGAGTGGTATCATTTTTAGATTTGTGATTTGCTGTATAATCTGCAGAAGGACAAAAATTATGTATATTTAAGATTCGGTGCAACTTATTGCACGTAATTAAAGGTAGTGTATTTGCCTTGCGTTATGGGTGTAAAAATTCCATGCAGTTATGAAATTTAGGTGTATAAGGTGTTAGGCTCTTACTTTTCTTTGGCAGGTCTTCATTTCACTGAATTGCATTGGATAACTCAAAATTAAAAGCAAACTACACACAAATATTCCTTGACCTGTAGCAACTAATTGTGGTTATGCACAAATGAAAATGTGAGCAATGAAAGAAAAGCTATGAATATTTTAGGTGAAAAAAGAAAATTTGATAGGAATGGTTTTTAGCATACTTTGTAATATTTTGCCCTTTACTTGTCTTTCTTTAAAAAGCCTGAAAAGAATGACACTGAATCTGGCAGCCAGAGAATCAGACCAGTATTTGAAGATGATCCTGTTTTCCGACGGCAAACGTCTTACCAACATGCAGCAGTCCACATACCAACAGATATTTATGAAGGCTGTAAGTAGCATGTGAACAAAGTGATTTTATATTTTAATAGTAAGCTCATTATTTGTGCCTTATTCTTAAAAACACTTTTCATCTCCATTTTGAGTATAGGTTTGCTGTTATTGTCGCTTTTTCTTCTTTCAGTTCTACTTCAGATATGTGCTAGGGATATGATTCATTTTGTGAATTGGTAGGTGCTGTAGTTAAAGAGATCCATTAGGATTGGATCTGAGTTTCACAAATGGAACTGAGGTGAAACAAAACTCCTACATATTCTAATTTTCCGATCCATTCTTTCTCCATGCTGTTTGCATTTAATACAAACGATTCTTGACAGCTCTTCTTTACACACAGTTTGGCCTCAGGCAGAGAGAGATGAGTTCTGAAAACATTTTTGAGTGTCCCAAAAGCATATCTGCTTTTGTTCAGGGAAAAAACATGCTGTGTGAGCTGGTAGTACCAATATTGCAGTGCATTTGTAGAATTGCAGTAACTTTAACAGAGAAATTGCATAAAGTCTTTCTAAACTATACAAAAACCAAAATATATGTATGCATATACTGCTGAGGATTCTTTAATTGTATTTCAAAATTATGTATTTATCTTTCAAGATGAAAATAAGTTCCTGTGCTCATCATCAAGCAAAAATCTTTATACAATAAAAAGACATTTCAGCATTCAAAGTGCATATTTTTAAAAAAGGTGAAGAAAAATTAAATAGAATTTTTATTTATAAGTTTTGATTTTTTTTTTTTAAATTTAGAGTCCTAATTTCAACTATGCAGTCTTCCTCCTCTTTCAAAGTCTCATCAAGAGGAAAGAGACCCTAGTGTGACCTGAGCTTTTTAAAATTCATGGCCACAGTTGCGTGCAGCTTCCATAAATGACACAGGGATGAAAATGGAAATGTCAGTATGATGGGGGAAAGAATCATAGTAGCTCGTATTCTTATATGGTGTGCTTGACTGACAGACCTAGAGGATTATTCTGGGATTCTGGCTTTAATAAGTGCTAAAGTGCACCTTAATTGCAGGATTACAGAGAAGTGACAGGCCATTTCCTTTGCTTTTGTTTGAAGAGAATTGATACTTCGCTGTTGAAATCTTATAAAAACTCGTCTCCAGTTATTAGGTTATTTGTAAATGCCATGTGAACTTTGGTATAAGATTGTCGTCCTAACAGTACGTAAAATGTTTTCTTGTTGTGTTGAATTTAATATTTTAAATGGAGTTCCTAAGGACACATACACCTTAAAAATGTATGCTAGGTCATGTTACTTGACAGCCCTTAAACCTAAAAATGAAGACAGATTATGATTTCCATAGGAAAGGTACAACTTTAATATCTAATAAAATGATAATAACAGACAGAAATGTACATTTCTGGACAGAGGTAACTACATGTCCAACCTATATGTTGATGATTCTTTGGATCTGGCTTTTATATTAGTTACCAGAGAAGTGGAAGCAAAGAAAATTACCATGAGATTTGTAATTCTGTGTCAGAAAAATCATCTTATCGTGTGTCTGGATAATTTTTGATTACAGATGGAATTTTCAGAGATAACAGCTTGAGAATACCTAACAGTCACAGATTTCATATCAATAAATACAAAATGTTCACCAGGGTTTTTTTTATAGTTACAAAGTTCTTGTGTCTTATGAAACACAGTGAGCAATTGTGATGTAGTTGTCCACCAACAGATTTCCCAAAGTAGAATTTAGTCTTGTTCTTTTCACATTATGATCCACAAGCAATTTTTATAACCCTAGAAAGACAGATTACGTATCTTGAACACTGGTGTAATTTTTCTTCCTGTTCAGTCTACCTTTCTTGGTAGAGGTTTTAGTGTCCACTATACCAGAGTACAGCTGTACACTTTGAAAATAGTATCTGCAATTCCTTTTCTACATCACAGTCTGCTAGGGAGCATTTTCAACACAGGTATTGCAACAAATCCTTCTGAGAAACAGTGGATGAGACACAGTTTAAAGTTTTACTGCTTGGAAGTCAATTTTTTTGACTGAATTACACCTTGGAAAGCAGATTTCATTTTTTCTCCTTTATTGTATATGTTTTGCAGGATGCCAAGAGAAATAAAGAATCGCTCTTTGGATCTCACAGGACAGTTTTCAGTGACTAGATATTTGACTTGCCTGTTCTTCCTTGAGATTGCTTTTCCCTTCTCTTGCCTCTTACAGCAGCAGGTTATTGTCTCTGGGGGAGAGGGACAATTACTGTTAGAGCCACATGTGATCTGTATTTTCACTTGGGCCTGTCAATCACACTTTGTCATGTTAATTAATTATTTTCTGTATGAAACTGGGAATTTGACTCTTAACCATAGAACCATAGAATCATTAAGGTTGGAAAAGACCTTTAAGATAATCAATATGTTATCCATTAAAATATTTCTTTCCTATTTAGATTTCATTTTTATTGTAGTTACTATTTATGATTATTTATTATTTTTAAAATTGAATCAAATCGTGGATTTCTGTCCATTTAGATTTTTGAAAATGCAAAAGTTGTTTGTTTAGTAGTTCTGTAATGGTGCACCACCTATTTAAACTTGAAATCTAGTATGTGCTATAGAATAATATCCTTTGTCTTCCTACATATATAGTGATTTGCTTTGTTTGAAATACAGTGATGAGCTTCTTGTGAAATAGTTCCTTATATTTCACCATAAAAATACGCTACATCATTACAAAATATCCATTCACTACATCCAGGCTATTACTTTGTGGCTTATTTGATTGTAGAAAGAAATATTGTGGAAGTTGGGGGTTTTTTGATTTTTTTTCTTTTCTGGGTCTGGTGCCAAAACCTGTGCAGAGACAGGGGGAAGTCTAGGAGTTAATTTTTATTTGCCTGTTTCCAAAGGTTGCAGAGAGAGGGCAATCCCAATAAAATAGACCCAAATCAGGCTTTTAATTCAGTATTTTTCAAGAGTCCCATTTAGGGTTTAAAATGAAATCAATCTGCAGCTGAAAACAGAACAGACCCTCAGGTCTTCTTTCTACCACATGCACTGGGAATTAGTCATGCATCTCCTATTACTAATAGCTGAAGTCTTATTTCTAAATCCTCATTAAAACTGTACCCTGCTTATCCCTAAGCAGAATATAGGAACTGCAGGCCAGAAGTAAGAGGAAATCCCTGGCACAAGCCAAGTGAGGTTAATCTTCCCAGTGGATACCACCACGTGCCCTCAGCGCCTGATACCCATACTGCTCCATCTGCTGCAGTGATTCCTCTAGGTGTATGTGTGTGCTGGTGCTATGCTTTTAGCTAAGGTGGTAGGCAAAGCACACAAACGAGGTTTGCTTTTTTTTTCTGTGTGGTTATTCCTTCTTTGCTTCCTTTAAATCAGAAATGGAAATATTGCTTCCACATGTCACTACTTGATTAGCATGGAAGAGCTGATTAAAGTGTCAGGTTGAAAGTAATGTGTCATGAACATGACAACATCACTTTGAATATGTTTGGACAGCAACCAGCAAGAAAAAAGGGCTTCCCTGCTCCAAAGCCATTAAACCAGGCATAAATATTGAGTTGTATTGAGTTACAATTAATTGATTGTTCATAGACCTTAATAATCATAAAATATAAGTACTGTTTGTTCATACTCTCATGGCAGTCAAAATTTTTCTGCTGCTTAAAGTCTTGTGTGTATTATATTTTATTTGATAGCAAGTTTGGCAGTGGACATGCATTTTACGTTTCTAGTAGTGCATCATATATATAAACAATCAGTTATTGATAAATTATTTTGACATTATAGTGCTCCAGTATATGACTGGAGAGCAATAAAAACTTTTAGAAATAACTTAGAAAATTCGAGTTAGATGCTACAGTGATTTTTATCTTAACCAGAATATTATTTCCTTGACTGGAATTTTTAAAATGTTGGACAGTTTCTGCTTATCTTGCGTATCTCAGGCTAAGAGCTTGAAAAGAAGAAATATTCTTCGGGAATAGTGGTCTAGTGAAAGGTGTTCCTGCACATGGCAGGGGTGTTGGAACTAGATGATCTTTAAGGTACATTCCAACCCAGGCCATTCTATGATCCTGTGAAAAAAAAAACAACTTAGAAATACTTGGAAATGAAACCATGAGAGTGAGAATATTCCTCCTCCAAAAAAACCCCAACTCAAATAAACTAGGAAAAAGTGCATTATCATTTATCCATTGAAGGTCTTATATGTGGATAATAAATAGGATTTATTAAGGAATCAAGATATTGATAAAGTGTTGTGTAAATATTTTAGTGTGCTATATCAGCATTCCTTAAATGACAAAAGACACAATAAAACTTTTGTGTGCTTTTTTTTTATTTAGTTTAAATAGCAGTTAGACAGGCAAGATACTTTTATTACTTAATTGTTTCAGCATATTTTAAGATTAGTGCTCTTGATACATTTTCTGTTATAGCTGAAAAACTGAAGGTATTCAGAACTATTTTTCTGCTGCTTTATTCTAAGGGATAAATGAATAGTGCAGGTTTACTACATCTGAGATTGAAAAATGGTTGTTTCAAGTCTGATTTTGTGTGTGTTCACACCTTCAAGTTTGGAAAGTGATATTATGTATGTCTTGTGCAGATGGCATGTGAGATTTCTGTAACTTCTGTTTTTTTTTTTTTGTATTCTCCATTATTTTAATCAGGGAGTTATTTGTGAAAACATGTAATGAGTGAAGTAGACCTTTAAATGAATTTCAGTGTCAGCCTGTTTTAAATACCAAAGACTATGGCTTGGGGTAACTATAAAGCAAATGTTAGTTGCAGCTAAAGTCCCTAAGTACTGCCTGGCTGGTTCAATATTAAACCTGGAAGGAAAATACTGATGCAGAAGCTTAAGTAAAGAACTCTGGGGTCAGTATTGCTTTTTATGCTCTGACAATTACAGTGTTTATTTTTTCCCCCAAGTAGCTTGCTAAAGTTCCCTGAATTAAATTCTTATTTAAATAAGCAGCAAAAAGAAATAGCTTTTCTAACTTGATGAAGAAGCTTGTTTCTGTCGCAATCCAGAAGGCCAAACCACTTGAACAGTATCCTCCATCACAAGGAGGTACCTGTATTTTGGTACCGGCATCACATTGGTTTCGTTGGATGGATGGTCTAGTATATTCACTTGATGTTCATGTTGACCATGACTTCTGTCTAAAGTTATCAAATTTTAAGATAATAAGGTAGGATAAGGAAAGACTTTGTGGTAGCCAGGTTGCATTTTTCCTCCTTGAAAGACTACATGCTATTTTGAAAATACAGATGTAGTAAGGAATTATCAGTGTATACTTAAAGCAATCTGCTTAATGATGATGCATCACAAAAATGACACAATACCATACTCTCAAGCTGAATGTTTGAGAATCCATTTTGGCCTGGAAAATTTATCCAAGACTAACTGATTGTTAAATGTGACATAAGATTCTTAATAGGAAAAGAAATAGTGGAAATCTGGAATAAAACATACTTCTGTTATAATTCCAGGTACTCTTCTAGACTTGAATTGTCTTTCCTTAAGAAGTCTGAATAGAATTTTCAGATTTTTCTGCAAAATAAATAAGTAGAATTTTCGTTTTCAGAAGTAAATTTAGAACCTAAATTCCATAGGCTTTCATAGAGATGCAGTTATCTAAACACAAATTTCTACTGAAAATCAGTATTCTGAAATATTCTACCTCTGAACTGAAAAATGTTTATTTGAAATGAATCGAAGGTTAGCTATTTAAAATTAATATGACTGATTTTATTTGTTATTTGGTATGTATTAGTGTGAGAGCTGAGTGAAAGACTGCATTATGAGATTCTTGACACTTAACACTCAGCATGTTTCCTGGAATATTAATTGTTTTTTTAACCTTTTTGAAAAATAAGATTTTATTTAGAAACATTGAGAGAAAGTTATGTAACATAACAAATTATGCCCAAAATCTTTAGGTTAGTGTTTGAATTGTACTAGGCTTTGTTATTTGTCTCAACTTGGAAACAACAGATATTCATTTTTACATTTCTATCAGTTATTTTGTGTTGAAGAATTTTCTCAGCTGTCATTTTAACTACTTATGCAGCTTAGAGCTATATTTTAAATATTTTACATCTATTCTAATAATTTAACCTGAGGAAATGAAATACTAAATTCAAGCAGAGTAAACAGTCACAACTCACTAGCAATTCGTGATGGGAATTTTCTTTTTCTTGGTGAAGGCTTTTATTCTATACAGTAATTTGTTACAGGGATGAAAAGAAGTTATAAGGTTTACTTTATGATGCTTTGGAAAGAAATTTTCTTCATATTATCGTGGTATTCTTCTCTTACTTGGTGCTACTTTTATTTCCAAATAGTTTTATTTTGCTGTTTTGCTATAGACCTAATTTTGGCAGAAACAATATTTTCGTTTCCACTGCCAACTTTCTTTTATAAGTAAGCATATTAACACATCATATCTGTACCCATGCAGACATCCCAGTTTTCTCTGTTTCAATCACTCTTCCAGATAACCCCAAACTTCATGGTTACCAAATGTACTTCACTAGAGAAATGCACTTAATAGTTCTGTCTCCTGATCTTCTAGGTTCCTATTTGTCAGATGCAGAAATTTATCTTCTAATTGATATCTTTTTAAAAATCTCTTTTCTACCCTTTACCTTTATTGAATAAATACTTAAATATATAGTTAATGATAAAAGAAGCCCTATATTGCTAAAACATAACTATGTCAATTGCAGCGGGTGTTGCACTGACTCGGAATTCCCCATGAAAACCACATTCCACAAAACTGAATCACATTTTAGTATATTAATCCTTATTTCTTTTTAAATGCAATCAAATATATAAAGAATTCTATTTTACTATTTCGTTAAGTCTGAGAAATGGTTAGTTTATTTCCTTCTTGTTGTTGTTGTTGATGCYCTTTTTAAAAAAGAAGCAAATCTAAAAAATACTAAGTTTGTGTTTTCAATAAAACAATACAGGCCTTAGTCATGGCCCTAACATGGCTGTGGGCTTTTTTCACAGTGACCCCTTCGGGGACCATCAACTACCAAGCTTTCTATTTTATGTCATTCCTGTTCTTGTAACCAGAAGTTTTTCTGCACTGGTCTCTGATGTGATACAGTCTTCTTAGATACTCAAAGGGYATGATCTCCTATTTGTTTAGTGTTTTTAATATCATGGTGAGGTGACAAAAGCCATACCAGAAGCCAAACTCATGATACCTGGTTAAGCTGGTCTTTATGCTGTGGCTTCAACAAAATAGAATACCATTCAATGAAGAGATTTTCATTCTTTTTGATTTTGCAAACTCTGGAGTTTAGACAGAGAGATGCCAAAAACACCTTCGTATTCCTATTTACTTTCTTTTCCCAAACTGTGTAACATTAATTTGCATAGTTTGTAAAAAAAAATAAAAGTGTGAAAAATACTTTTCTAGTAAATTAAATGCTGATTATGATTAGTATTCAGTGTAGCTGCCTCTCGCTGCAGRTTTCTTGACCATCAATGTGGTGTGCATCCAGAATTATCTTGGACTTTATAGCAGGTTCTGAGATTCCAGTGTCTGTTAGGCTGCTTGACTGAGTAATAAATGTTTAAGCTGTGCAAACTGCCAAAATCTGTTTTGGAGAACAGATGATTGCTGCTGCTCCTCAGATCCCTTTCCATTTCTTTTGCAGTATTTTCTCTCTTACGCACAGCTTGGAATAGCAATTAGTATTGAATCCTCTTGTACCAAGAGGGAAAAGTTGGCTMTGCAGTAAGATTGGCAATGTTCTTATGGTAAAAATATCTAATGGTGGCCTTTGTATTTTTGCAGTAGAGACTGCTAAGCAGAACACTGAATATCAGTCGATCTTTGTAATTCCTCGTATTAAAAATATAAGACGAATTTAACAACCACCTTGAGGGAGCAGTTGATTCTGGTGTGTGCAACTCTCCCCATGTGGAAACTGCTGCAAGGATTCTTTATGTCATAAATCTGGGTTAGCCTTGCCATGTAGGTTGATGTGGGGGGTATATGTTGTCCAGACTTTGGATTGGTCCCCAAGGAGGGGAAAATGTCACTTCAATCCTTTGATCAGCCACATCACCTGACAGCCTCTGCTGATGTGAGGGTTGGCTATTTTTTTCTCAAACCTTCTCTTCAGTAAGGGAAGACCATGAGGAAGTTACTCAGGCCTTCTGTAAGTATAACTCCTCAGCACACAGAGTTGTTTTAGGATTCACAGGAATTTTTCTTTAATTGCTTCTTCAAAACTCTTTCCCAATATTCATAAGGGAGTGTAGGAAGAAATAGTTGTTACATTTTCAAGCTCAGAATGAAAATAAACGTTTAGGTGCATTTCAGTGTGCCAAACAAGTAGATRTGATTAGTTGACTACTAGAAAAAAGTGCTAGGTTGCTTGAAGTGATTTGTATCTAAGAGGAAAATACCAATTTGTTTGAATTGTGGGAAAATGATAAAAGATGTTATGTTTAAAGGACCTTAAAACCTACTTTAAATGAAAGGGTGAGAAGTTCAGAATATTCCTTTGTTACACCGAGGGTTTGTAAATTTTTTTTTCTCCTCTTCTCAAACAAGTTTCCCTTACTTTGTACTCAGTTGTTCYTTTCAATTCAGTGTGTTGAGATGTACAGTAAGAAAAAAGGAAGGAGAGAAGAGAAGGGGAACTGTGGCCTAGTCCTTTTTTCTTCTTTCTCTGGTTTGACACAAGGTCCAACTCTGCTCTGTGCTGTGCAGTTGACACCCTCTGYGACCCTGTGCAAAGCTGTGGAAGAGCAAATGTGACTGTGCAGGCARCTTCTGCCTCCACCTCTATGCCTCTGTGGCATCTGATAGTGTTGTCTGGGCTGAAAGTGCATGTCCATGGCACAGACTTGTGCAAATCCTTAAAAATGARGACAAGTTGGTTTAAACCCAGTAATATGACAGAAACTGCACAAAATAACTAACATATGCGACCAAGAACAAGTGCCCTGATGCATACTGAGATATCTCCTATGCACACAAAAATAAKGTATTAGAATAATAGGAGTTTGTTTATTCTTTACTCGACCCACACAAATTTTGAGGAATTGAAATAAAATATCTGCAGACTGTCTTTTTTTTCACTTGGGTAGTGTGAAATATTTTGTATGGAACCATTTCTCTACCTATTAAATTTTTAGGAATGCCTTGTTGTTTTTTCTTGGTTTTAATATCTAAGAGGTTCAATATACTTGTTATCAACAGAGTTCTGAAAGATTTCCACCTGGAAAGAAATCTAGTTTTCAGTCGTGCAATATAACCAAAAAAATTTGGTTTTGTAAAATGCRTTATTAAATAATTTGTCCTCATATTTCAGAATGTCTTGTATTTGCAGCCTGCAGTACCACAGCTSTAAATTTTGCAGTGTTTGTGGTAGTCTAGCTCTGAGTTATGATTTTTTTAACCTCTACTGGTTAAAAATTATATCCCAGTGTTACTGCACTTTACAAGACTTACATGATGAATCCTTATAAACCTGTACTCTAAAAGTGTTTCATTGATTTGATTCTTTCAGAACGAAGTGAAATAAAGTTGTTAAATTATAGGTGGACAGGACATAGAATTTAAGATTCAAAGTATTTTATTCTGAAAAATACTAACCATGATAGATGATATATTAGAAAGGTAATAAATCTGGGTACTGTTGGAAATATCCCTATTGATAAATTTATCATGGTTGATAACCAAGAAACTGCTTGTAAAATCAGCAGTGGRTTAATAGATTGGAATATATCTTCTTTACTATAATTTTAGCATGTGCATTATCATATTATCCAGCCTTGTAGTTATTACTATTTTTAAAGCAGTATCATCTTCACAAATTGTATGTTCAGTTTTAGTTTTGAAGTGAGGAAGATAGATAATGAAAGGGAAAGACTAGGAAAAGTAGTATGTAGTCATATGTGGATTTGAATATCCTTAGAGAGTGGCTTTTTGTGGATATGGCCAAAATCYGCATTCTTTAAAGGTTGTAACAACATACAGAATATAATTTAAGGATATGACTAGTATCTGTTTGTTCCTACAGACKTTATCACATACTGGATTTTCCTGTTTTCTCGAAATGCATCTTTAGGAATTTTTCATATCCCTGTTGGGTAGTAAAGAACTTTTGCCGTACTTCTGCTTATGATAATAGATATCTTGCAGCCTTGGCATCCTGTCATCTTCAGTGTGTCCTTTACCCCTGGAGTGCCCTTTTGCTTCATGCTGTCTCTTTCATATTTCTTTAGTAGTTGGTTATTTTACAGAATATAGATATTTGAAAATAAATATCAACAATTTGAAAATAATATTAATTTCTGCCTTTTTCTATACAAATATTAATAATTTTTATCTGATTAGGATCATTTTCAATGGAAAAAGTGTACTGGGACAAAACCCTGAGCATTACCCAGTGGATRTGCTTACATGGACTTGCACTGAATTCTGGGTTAGTTGAATGAAATTAAATAAGTTATGTATGTGTTAAAGTGCATTTGTGCTTGATGTACCTGTTTCTCAGCAGGACTTCTAAGTTCACACAGGACTTTTCATTGAGACCCCTACCTGCTCTTGCTAGTGGAGCCTGTCAGACCTCCTTCAACTAAATGTTCAATTTTTCAACAAAAACATTTAGCCTAAGCATCTGTTGTAAAATTAGTCCAGGACTTTTTCTTTCATTAATCAACATGATAATATTAGTTACTTCTAACGAGGTCACACATCTCATTGCAAGTCAACTTTTATCTTACAGGTTGTTTATTTRAATGATATTGCCTTTTACAGTTAGACACACCATTCTTTAAAACAATTATCTGTATAACTGTTCAGTCTGTAGAAGTATTTAATGGTAAGCTATTTACATTTTTTTAACCTTTTGGCCTGYTCCTGTGAAAGGCTCTATGTCCTTGGTATCCATTTATTTTCACGAATATTTGAAATCACTCAGGCCCATTCAGGTCAGCACCTTACTTTATGTTATTGAAAACGAATAAATAGTTGCTGACTAGGAAAAGAGTAGGAAAGGGGGAGAAAAACAAATCTAGACCTTGGSCTTCTCAGTTGGCAGCTGAAAATCAAATGTGCACTTGGGTAGCTCAGCGTGATGGGTATGGCAAGTRACAGACTGTTCAGAGCTGAAGGAAAGATGATAATGAAATCTTAAACTGGAAAATCTTCCAAAATGAGCTGACAACACAGCTCAAAACAAATTAAAAAACCAAAAAAAGTCACATAGGGCTTGGCAAAGACAAAGAAGAAATAAAGACTGGGAATGCAGAAAGGCAATTACATCTTTAGAGCCTTTCAAGTCAAACRTTCGTAATCTACCATGTGAACTTGTTTCCAGAGAAGCCTGAAGTTTTGCTGATTAGCTTTGGAGGTCCAAAGAGATTGCAATGCCAGTAGGTATGTTCTGTTTTTCATATGCACAGCAGGATGGAAACAGAMTTTTGTAGCAACACTGTGCCAGTTACAGGTGTTTGCAGATAAGGTGTCCCTGCCCATGGCATGRGGGTCTCTAATGTCCCTTCTAACCCAAAACATTCTATGGTCCTGTGATTGTAAAGATCTATGATTCTGTTTATATTCCTATGGTTCTTTATGGAAGAACGGTACTTATATTTCTTAGAAATGACCAAACATSAACCTCATTTGCAGTTAAAATGCCTTCTTGGGACAACAGAAAATAAATGGTGTAAGAAAGATATAACATAGGGGCTACTGAGCTGTGGGGGTGGTGCCAGGAGATGTTTTATTTAGTATTTCCTAGTAATTTTTTTTTCTGGGAATGAGAGGAGGCTTAGTTGTTTGGGCTGTTATTTTGCTTTATTTGAAATAAAAATCTCAAGAATCAGCATTTTGCTGTGAATCTGACTGAAGTTTTGTCACAGTCAGCCTGGACATACCAAATACATACATTTTACATTGCTTCAGTGTCATTTAGTTGAATCCAAATAGAAGTGCTGAATTCCTTGAACAGCATAGTCAATATAAAATACTGTTTGTTTTGTTCCTAATTTGTGAAGGCTCCAAATAAAAACATCATGGAATCATATATTCATATAATGGTCTGGATTGGAAGGGACCTTAATGGTCATCTGCTTCCAAATCCTCTGCTGTGAGCAGGGACACTTTTCTCTAGAACAGGTTTCTCAAAGCCTCGTCCAAGCTGGCCTTGAACACCTCCAGGGATGGGGCAGCCACAGCTGCTCTGGGCAACCTCTTCCAGTGCCTCACCACCCTCACAGTAAAAAATTATTTTCTGATATCTAATCTAAACATTTGTGGTTTTGGCTCTCAGTTTTACTTTCTGTTGTTCAGAAGACCTAAGGTTTTACCTTCTGCTTCTCTAAATGAAAGTGTTCTTAAATTAATAGGTCCAAATGAGACACATTTAACGTAGAAATGACTTAATAACAAATCAGACTCAGGAGATACAGTTCAGTGGCCCCTGTGACTCTGAAATTTCTCATACTGTAAAACTTCAACATGATCTCTAAGAGGATTGCATTGTATTGTTATTTTTCAGAAAAAAGAGACAATCGCTTGCTCAAATRTAACAGTAAATTTTTCTGGCATCAGCAGTCTTTTACCAGTGAAGTTTGACAGAACTTCTTTGTGACTTACTTTTTTTACATTTAAAAATGCAGAGAAATACTGTCTGTGGTACTACCTGTGACACTCTCACAGGGTAACAACTGAGTTCTGAAATAACATCATCAGCRCATTAGAAGGTAATGATACCTACCATTGGTAGTTACAAGGTACCACTAGATTTCTATACAAATTACTGAATGTTTATTTTATTATCTGATAAATGCAGTTATTCTCAGTATTTAAAGAATAGCTTTCATTAAAATCTGTATGTATAGATTGCCTATATGTTTTAGAGTAATATGCTCGCAGACGGAAAGAAATCAGATGAAACAAGAAGCRTAAAACTGCAATCCTGCAAGGTCCTCATCTGCAAATCTTATTTTGTCACTGTATCCCTGAATCTCTCAGATTGTTACATATCTTGCAAGACTTTCAGTGTATCTTTACTGATTTTTCAACTTTCAACTCAAGTGACATGATGCTTCGCCTTCTTACACAGTATCTGGCTTGATCTGAATTTGCATTTTGACAGGATTTTGCTCAGCAGTAATTGCAGGTCTAGGTAATAGCTTATCTTAGCATGTTCTCAACCTGGATATAACACTAAATCTGATTTTTTAAGGAAACCTAAAGATGTAGATACAGTGAGATTACTAATTAGCTCAAATTGCCTTTAGCTTTTTGAAGTCAGTGTACTGATTTTATTTGGACTAAGATTCCACCTGAAGCATCTAAATAATAAAAAAAGGATGCTAATATTTTATACTATTTATAGATATTAACTACTTTTCTTATGAATATATAATATCTGAGAACTTTCAGATAGTCATGTTATTAGTTAAAAGCTTGGAAAAATAAAATTAAAAGTCCTAAATTAGTGTTAAAATTACACATTGCAGTTAAGTTTTGGATGCTTTGTGATAGCAAAATAATAGGGAAATCAAGTGATTTCCTGTTCACAACTTACATGTGAGATGGAATTATGTCCTGGAGATTCTGTTGGTTCCAGCTTGAATGTAATAGCATGGACAGTGAATAAATGAGATTTCATGCCTGCTCTATTTCTAGAAGAAATCAGCCCAGAGATGCAGTGTGGCTGCTTAATTAATTCTTTATTGACTTTAAATTTCATTCCCTGCAGTTCTCACCAGCATGAGAAATGTATATTACCTAACCAGGAAAATCTGCTTTCCAAATGTTAATGCAATGTGAAACCCATGTTTTGACATATAGTCTGGCTAGTTGCAACATGTACTGTTAAGTCAGCAAATGAGGATGGCTGTTTACTTGAGTTTGATAATGGGGTTTTTATCTGAAATGATAAATATTTTTTTTCTCGCATGCAGAAAAAATGGTATGATGTTTGAGAATGAAATCAGAGTTTGCCCAGATAYTTGAGCAAGTGTGTTTGCCAGTGAACAAACATGTGGTATATATCACTTTGTTCTTACAAYGCTGTCAAGTTTAATGCATTGGAGCTCTTGCTTTTGCTGGGATCTGTCATACTTTTGTACTTTAGATAATAACTTTGATAAAAAGTTTTGTAATTCTTAACAAAGACAAGCTATTGGATTAAGTTGTACGTAAGAGTGTCTGTCTGTGGCATATTTATAATTTCATCAACTATAATGTATTTTTTTCCTCTTTTTCACTCTCTGTATGTACCTCAGTACTTGTGCTGATTTTAGCTTTTTCTCTGTGTTGTCGTTCTGAAAAAAGGGAAAAAATGTAAAAATGAATGGTTGATTTCAGAAGTGGGAAGGTTTTTCACGGTTTATTGAGTTGTTTCTCTGATTTTTTTTTTAAGCCTAATTGTTTCTAGTAGTCCTTGAGAAATGTGAATCTCAATTATGCCTGCCCTCAACAAGCTCCATGATATTGAGGAGTCACTGCCCATCTTTTGTTTATCTTTACAATAATAGTGGTTGTCTCTTACCTTGTGAAAGCCTGCCATGAAATCAAAAAGTTATCTAACATTAGGTAGAATCTTTTCTTAGATTAAATATTTGTGATACAGGAATTAASTTCTTGATTAAGAATTTTGGTACTGCAGAAAGCATCCAGATTGTCTCCAAGAAACTGGATATTGAGTTATCTGGGGATTACTAGGCTGACAGGTTGCAAGACTGACTGCGGTAAAAATTGTGATCACCAGCAAAAAAGATCTCAATGCACTGTTTTTTRGTTGTTGGTTTGTTGGGTTTTTTTGTTTGCTTGCTTGTTTCTTTCATTTTGTTTTGGTTTATTGGGGTTTTTTTGAGGACAAGCCTAGCAAATAGTGTCTAGTCTTACAGACAGTGTTTGCTGTACATRGATGTCTGAGACAGTGCTGGTCTAATAGAAAGTCGCAGGGTAATAGCCTCTTGCCACTAGCTTGTGAAAGGTGAAATGGAAACGTTTATTTTCCAGATGAGACATTGATTTAGTAACAGCTTTCTATTACTGCAAATTACTGATATAGAAGTTAGCATTTCCCCCTCTTTGAATCAGCCTGGTGTGTTCGGAATGGGTTACACGCTCCAGCAGCTAAGAGCTGTTTGACTCCAGTGACAGGCTTTTTATCCAAAATATGGACCACACTTGCAGGGAATATAAAATCACAGTTATTACTGTTGAAGAGTGTGCTGCTTTCCTTCCCCTCCCCCCTCCCCCTTTTTCTCTTCTTTGATGTGCAGGAAACATACACATTCAGAAAACAGTAAGAAAACAGATCTGTTTCCTTATGATTTTTCGGTAAACTTCATCTCATCTCAAGTTATTATTGCTTCCTGTATCGAGTTTTGTTGCATGTTTAGCAAAACTTTGTTCCTCCATTTTAGATAAGATAAAATAGTTTTTCTTCTTTTTGCAATATTTATTTTAAGGTGTTTTCAACTGTTCTTTCCCTGTGGAGTGATCTTATTCTGTAGAAGCTGAGAAAGGGGGAGAACAATGTCTGAATGGGACTCTYTCTCAGAGACTGGTAACTTCCTGGAGTTTCCTGGAATGTTTGAAGCAAGAGTATTGAAGTGTGGTAAAATACACAGTGCATAAATATACATAAGTATATTATAAATGGATCTGAAATTCTAGGGAATATATGAAAAATAATACAGCATGTATTGCCTGAATAATATAATATAATATAATATAATATAATATAATATAATATAATATAATATATAAATTTATTGCTTGAATATAATCCAGCAAGTAGCTTCTTTGCTTTAGTCTCTGAGAAATTCTTCACACATTGTGGAAGCAGAGAGAAAATAAATCAGAGACAATAAAGGCACATTGTGTATCATATAAACCTTTACTTCTGTGTGCTGGTAATCAGCCTTTGTCAGATCCAGATCAAAGTTAGAGCAGAATTCTGACATAAAATAAGAAAATGGGGGGGGGGGGAGGGGGAGGGAATAGAGCAGATGAGTTGTGCTTGGTTTGTTTGTTTGCCTTATTCCTAAACCAGTGTAGATTCTTGAAGTAGAAGATAGTATGTTTTCATTAACTTTTTGATTTATCTAGTAGTGAAAAATGGGAAACACCGCAGTAGTCCATGTAGATCCCTTTAGGGCAACTTAACACAAAGTTCTGAAAGGCTAAAGATGCACTTACTCCTATTTATAGCAATGGCAGAGGGAATTTCTACGGTGCAAAATGCTTTATGAGAGATTCTCTAAATACATATTTATGTATCTTCTGTAGAGAAAATATTTTTCTAAACAAAACCTTTTGGAGCATTTACCTTCTATGCTGGATTTTGGATTTTTATGTTGTGGCTACTCAGCTTAGAAATATTTAACTTTTACAATTTTCTATTCTAATCATTCCCTGGTACCATTCCTTGAATACATTTTCATAATGCATTTTGCTGAAACACCAGGAACTTCTGTAGAACTACATAAATTAATGATAATCAGAGAATTAAAATTCTATACAGTACACAAGTCAAACTTCTTGGTGCTCTTTTTAAAGAGCTAGTTTACATAAATTTATTCAGATTTATAGAAAGTGCTGTTGTGTGCATTTTTATATGTTAGTTATTTTCTATTTCTGTGTAACATTTAAAAGAGTAAGACAAATATAAGACCTTGGGTTTTTAATCTGACAGTTTTTTATTTGAAAACACAGCTTGCCTTTTCCCTTTTTAAAGGAGTGTCTGTGGCTAACACTATCAGAAATTTTATGCACCCACAAAAATACGTGGAGAAGTTGCATCCTTCAAAATAAAAAGCACACATTTAATTTCCCAGACCCTTAGCACTCCTCAAGCATTCCTCAAGTGCACTTCAAGAGTTTGGATTTGTATCCTCTTTGTAAATTAATAATGGGATTTGAAGTATCAGAAGTCTGTTTTCATCCTGTGGCAGGTTTTGAAGGACTTYCTCCTAGTGGTTTATTTTGGGGGTTTTTTGAGACCTGGTCTGACAAAACCACTTTTGATCTCAGATGGATCTCCCGAAGAAGGACAGGAGAAGAGCCAGAATATGGTTTTAGCTAATATATAAAATCCATTAAAAGATGATTCATCTCTGCATTAGCTACTTCTATGCTGTCACTTCTCAGTACCTCCAAATGCAGTCCTAGATTATATCTAGGTAGATACAAATTAGGGTGTTTTTTATGTAGCTGCCAGAAAATATTCTTTAAATTACATAATAATAAATAGACAATAATAGGAAGATTCCTCACAGAAAAAGAAAATAATCAAGTGCTAGTTTGTCTTTTCACAGTATAAGGGTTCTTGAAAAGTACCACGGACCTTTTGCTTTGATGAATGAAAAAATGTACTAAAATCTTATTTTAAAAGAGAAAAGAAAAAAACCTTCTTGRTTTGCAAGAACATGTTTGTAAAGTTAATGATAAATGCATTAGTTGAGTTCTCTCAGAAGCCCTGATTAACTGTTAATTTAACTGTCCATATCCCTTTCATGTCACCCATAAAAGAGTACTTCTGTAATGGTCTCTTTCTAGTCATTCTTTTGAAATATCATAGAGAACTCATTAAATATTGAAACAAAACTTGAACAATCTTTCTAAGGCAGCACAGTTAGAAGTTCCCTCTAGCAATATTCATATTTTAGAAAAAGTTACACGCTGATCCAGGGCAGCTTTAAATCTGACATGATGCAGCAGTGCTTTAAGAAAATTTATCACTTTACCTGTATCTTACCCTCATATGGTAATACTCTATGCATGCTTCTATATATCAATTAAGAAATATTGTACATCATAAAGAGAAGATTCAGGTTTCTGCTGATGTTTATGTCCCTAAACCCCTCAAAGGAACACTTCTTGTGTACTTGGGGTAGACGGGAACACCACATTTAAAATCTCTGTGCTTATATATTTGAGAGAAAATTCAGTTTTCCAGTTCCAGAGGCTGTTTCATCCCTGATGATTACACARTGCCCATTAAATCACTTGCAGTCTATTATTGGTTACTGGACATAGTTGTGCCAGCTGGCCTGTCTCATGTGCAGTGACACTAATACTGAATTAAATCTGGCCCTTTCTGCTTCTGATTTTTTAAACTGTTAGAAGGTACACCTGCTCAGAGAATATTCAGTTGGATATAATCCGTTTTCTGCTACCCATGTCCCTGAGGTTATCTGTTTCTCCCCACAGGTCTTTCAGACCATGACTCTTCATTGATAGGGCTTTTTAGATTTTATGTCATTAGTATAAATCCCAAAAAATATGGAAATGGTGGTGAAAACTGATGGTTTACAAGCTTCCGTTGCAGTGTCTTCTTAACCGCATATTCATTTTACCAGTGTAGCTTCCTGATCAGTCATTATCCAATCTACATTTATTGTATCTATCTTCACGCTTCACTTTGACTAATGGTTGCTCTATGTACATAACTTTAAATGTTTTCCTGACATCCAGATAGATTACTGGAATTGCATTCTTCCTCCTCATCCCCCAACCATGAAATAAATACATATTTAGAATTAATATATTTTGCCTTCATCTTTCTGTTTGTCATTGTTTATTCTAAAAGCGTTCATTATATGTCTTGTGATACTTGAGTCACTACTTTCTCCTTTTTCTTCTGAAGTGTAAGCACTTACATGTAGCACTGTGGTACTCATTAGAAATCCTTCCTGTAAATTTACAATCCGTTTCTTTCAGAATTTAATGATAGAAATTAATTCCATTCCATTAAATTAAATTAAATTAAATTAAAACCATTCCCTTGGTTGTTTTGCAGTATGTTTTTACTTCTGTTCAGTGTTGTGTTTTCTGTTTCTGCATTGTCATTTACAGTACTTGAGAATCTGTATCAATGTGTTTCTGAAAAGGACAAGCAAAAAAAAAAAAAAAAAAAAAGAAGTTGCTGTTGGAAGTAGAACTACTAGTAGAAAGGAAAACTTCACTTGTAATGTTTTATATTTACCTTGACTTAATAGCCTTTGGCACAACGATCACACCCAAATCTTCTCTTCGCTATGCCAAGCAACTGCATTGTTTGATCTCCCTTCAGGGAGCCCTGAGAGGGCTATGTCTGTACTTGCAAATAAGAGTAACACCTTTGAAACACATTTGAAAGAAGGCAAACTCTGGTCAGAATATCAAATCCATCTATTGAATGGAGCTGTCTGAACACATGCTCTGCACTATAAAAATAAATTAATCCATCTATTGAATGGAGCTGTCTGAACACATGCTCTCCACTATAAAAATAAGGTAATTTACCTTTTGCAGGGAGCACTAAGCACAATTGCATGCACTGTAGGGAAAAATAAATGTAGTATATTTAGTTAGGTATATATTGCAACTTACTTTCTGATAGCTTGTCTTTGCCAATGTGCTAACTAAGTATTGTGTTAAAACATCAATTTATCCATGGAGAGGCAATTTAGCAGTGTGCATTTCTCAAGCAGTGTGTTACTTAATATCATAAAAAGCTGCATGTATACTTTACCTATCAATAGCTCTGTTCTCTCTGCTTCCCAGTTCTTTCTGCTTTCTTTAGTACCCCGTAGGGCACTGCATAATTGCAAACTCTGATTCTGTTTTCTTTTTTTATGATCTCCCTTGATTTTTTGGGTTTTCTTTGTTTGTTTTTGATTTTTATTTTGTTTTTGTTTAAAAACAACCAGAAAGCCAGTGGTGTTTCAGATGGCGCTGACAAGAGGACATATTTGATAGTAAGCTTTTCAGAATAAAGCAATACATCATCCTGCACTTTGAACTGCTTTCTGGAAGATGTTAATGGAAAGACTGATGGCCATTAATGGACAGCTGTTGTTCTCTTTAGGAGGTAGAATTCATTCTCAGTAAGCAGAGGAGTCATCTTTCATTAGCTGGATTATTGAAAACATCTAGTTCTTGCTCTGCAATATAATTTTTATCACTGTACCAAACACCACACTGTGTAAAGAGCAGTGTTTGGTATTACAAAATTTCTTTAGCACGAGTTTATTTACTATTTTGTGTATTCTACTTGGATAAGATGCATTTTCCTACAATATAAAAATGAGAAAACCTGCTTGAATTTTCCTGAGGGCAGCATGTTTCACTGCCTACTTAAAATAATTGTTACTGGAATGGTTCATAAAACTTTTAAATATGTTGTAGAAGATCCTTATCTGCAGGTACTGTTTAAAGAGCTTTGTATGTCAACCACCTTATGCTGATACATTTTTCCTACTATTTCTACACYGCAGTCAATCTAGTATTTTCATTGCTATTAGGTCAATAATTTTTGTTCATTTAGTCATTCAGCATAATTCTTTAGTGCTACTGTGAATGAAGGTACAAATTGATAATGGAGAATTATTCCATTTTATTTCAATAATTTTTATAGCAAGGTAGAAGCAAGCACACAGTCATTTCTGAAGGTTAAAGAATTTTGATACTTAAAATGTGATACTTTATTATAGCTGTGAGCTGGTAACTTAGATTTCTTGTTTCTAAAAACCAAAAACTTGAAGCCTCTATAAAAAATGATTGATATATATAGAAATAATTCATGTGCTTTGCTGGAAGGAACAGAATGTCCAGTTTCCTGTAGCCATAGCTCTGTGTCACCCATGTTGATGTCACCAAGAGAGTCATTGTCCAGTTCAAAAGTCCACATCCTGAAAATCATTATTCTTTTGACACTGTGAGGTACAGGTCACAAAGTATATTCCAGTTGCTTTCCACTTATAGTAAACTTAATAACTAAGCAGAAAATCAATGCCACCATTAAAGTCTGTCACGGGAAAAAATGCAGGAGACATGAAGAGCATTTTATTTTCACACTAGCAGTACATTTGCTAAGTCAAAACATGAAATGGAAAATATCACACATTAATTTAAAAAAAATTTTAGTAACATTAGCTACTAGGAAGACTTCCAGGAAAAAGTTCAAAGCAAGGCAMGTATGTACCCTTAATACACTTACAGTTTGGTCAAATTTGTGGTGCTTCCTGAAGAGGGTTAATGTCTTTGAATTTATATTCCTCAGCAGATCTTTTTTTTTTTTTTTTTGCTGTGACAATAGGTTTTTGAAGCTGTATTAACTCTGTCTCTTCAAAATAGGACTAGTATTGCAAAAATCCATAAATATTTTAAATTTTTGTCAGTTAAGATGCAATGCTGCTACATTATAACTTTATATTCTTCTGTTCTAGTCATAATTTTAGTTGTTTCATTTTCTCCGTATTCAATCACTTGTCTCTACTGAGAGCTCTGCTTGTTCCAGGGTTTGTTCAAAATGCTGTAATTATGACACACACTTTAACATTTTCTTCCCTGTAGCCAAAGCAAAATTCCTGTGGATATGGCACAGCAGATGTGTTGACTGTAATACTGTTCTGTTTGATATTCTGTTTCTTTTTAATATTTCTGCATTTATGCAATTCCTTCTCTTTGTTTTTGCATGAAGTGTGGTGCACAAGTGTCTCACAGCTCTTATCTTTTAGCTGAAAAATTGTACCAACTTTGACCCCACTTTTCTCACTGATTTTTGGAAGCTCTTGAGAGCTTTACTCACCCACGTGGTTTTTGTTCTTATTGTGGTCAGACATCACCAAACTGWGATGACTCTGTTTTCTGGGACGTTGGTTTTTTTCTCTGTGGGCAGGATTCCTTTTTGAGGGTTATCTGAGCATCTTCTTTGAACATCTTTTGTCGCCTGTGACACTTGGTCCAGATCCACGTGAAGGAGGTTTAAAATGAATTATTTRTTCCAGCATGAAAACCTCTCAGTAACCTCTGTCTTGCTGTTGTTGGGATCTTCTCCAATTGTATGTATTTTAGTTCCCAGGAGACAGGATGCCTGTGTGATTTGTGGAACTTAAAATAAGCCTATTTTCCTTAGTAGTGTTTTCTAAAGACTTTTAGTAATGTTAGTGTGATTTTCCAGACTTCTGTCTCCCATTCTTTCAACTAAATATGTACATATATCATCCTGACATCTCTCTCAAATAGTGGAAGAAGTACTGTCTTAGGCCGTCTCAGAGGAATTACAGTCTCATCCATCCCTTTTGAATTAGCTGCCCATTTTTCTCCAGTTTCTGTCATTTGCTGCTGCTTGTTTTTTCTTTGTATCTTCTAAGAAATCAGATTTATACTGTTGCTTTTTCACTTGCTGGTCTTTCCCTGCCTGTTTTTGCAGTTCACTTCTTCCGCTGATTGCCAATGCATCACTCTGTTCTTTGATTTAGCTGCTCCAGTACAAGCAGTTTTATGTCCAGCCTCGTGCTTCCTTCCTTCCATCACACCTCTTGATTCCTGCCTGACGTTAATTGCTGTTCTTGCTGACATTTCCAATCTGAAGATTGGTTTTCTCAGCCCGGAGTTCTACCTTCTGCACACATATATGCATATAGGTTACACATATGTAGCTTCAATCAGAAACAAATTCAGAAGAAAACCATTTGGGTTTGAGTTTTCAGTAATTGAAATGCTGTGAATGTAGACAGTTGTTACAAGAGGTGATACCTTGTTTTATTTTCTCTGCATCTGTGATGTGCACAGATTGTTTATGAAGAAAACTCCACTCACAGTATCTGTAAAAGCAGTGGCTTAGAAGCACCTGCAATTTAAATTTATGAAAGAACAGAAATTACCTCTTGTGCTTTAATGCATGTGTAACAGTAATGACAGCCACATTGTAATAAATAGATTATTTTGTGCACTGCGAGTAAGCAGCAAATTGGGTCAAATAGCCTTCTGGTGCTAGCTTCAGTATAGAAAAGAGTGTTTTCAGGTTCCACTATAAATGGATCATTTGAACCATACAGAGTGCTTACTAATACATCAAATCAGTGAAATGTACCTTCAAACATAACAGTGCTCCATTAGGAATAAAAGCAGCGGAATATTTGTACACTGGTCTGTTTATCACCTCTTTTAGAAGAAGAAATAAAATACAAAAGCATCTTCTATAGATCCCATTAGGCCAAGTCCCTTTTTTCCCCCTTTCTTTTTTTGTTGGTCTTTGATTCTTTTTTCTAGTTTTGATAAATTTTTTATTATATTCTGAAAGAATAGTATTGAAGTAGCTTCATTGTTATGTTTCTTTGGAAGAGTTCTGCTCCTAATGTGTCTGTGCAGATACAGAATTTAGAACCTACATATCTGCACCCAAGCCTTACGTTACTGCATAATATCAATTTAAAGAGCCCATGTAGCTGGAGAAGTACAAATGGGTGGCCACTTTGGAGGATTGGGACCAATTGTCCCAGCACCTTTACAGTGATGTTAACTTTGATATGAAATAGAGAACATTTGCTTTAGTATGTCATTTCATAGTGTATAAATATGAAAGAAAATTATTTGGTAATTTTGCATGTGTGTCACCAATCATGATGAATGGAACTACTTAACTCTTAAATCAGGGTAGTGCTATCTGTGCCTTTTTTTTTTTCTCGAATAAATATGTTTTTAATGTAGCCCAGTAAGTCRTTATTGAATTTTTTTCATTGCGAATAATTGCTTTCTGCAGTTTTTGAATACATTTGCTAGGGGAAATATTGATTACAATAATTGCTAAGATTAATTGTGGGATTGACTCTATTTGTATAGATAACTTCTGCCTGAAGGAAGGCATTTTTGACTATGAGCAAGACTCTGAAATGTGTTCTTGAAAATTAATTACTCCTTAATGCTCTGCTGTTCTGAGATTTCATGTGACTTGGAAGAGTTGCCTGCTTGTTCCTTTAGTATTCCAATTTTATCACATTCTTTGCATTCTTTTAGTTCACTTTACTAATTTTATGTTTCTGATCAGTTATTCTGACTGTTACTCAAGAGAACAGTGGGCTGATCTTGAAATGCTGTGTGCTACTAAGAGTCATACTGTGAGAGTTAAACGGTTTGAGATCAAATCTGTTGAYGTTAGAAAATGTGGGTTTATYATGGKTTTTTTTTTTAATTAAAAAATAATTTATTTATCTTTCAGTAAATACATACCTAAAGCTTTGTACTTGACTTGTTTTGAAATGTTGTACACTGTGTTATTGTTGTTATGAAACCCTGATGTGGTCTTTCAATATTCACTTGCAGAAAGTTTGGAGATGTGTTTGCTTTATTGAGAAAACAGTGTTGAAACAAGGAGTTAAGCCTTAGGCTAGAGCTTCTCCACTGTAGCAACTTCCAACTGCCTGCAGTTATTTTCCACTGTTTACCAGTATTATATGGCTAAAAATTAAGTGTCACAATAATGATATCCAGCCAGGCTGAGATTTTTACTGTCCCTCCAAGCTGTCTTCCCACATTACTCATAACCTAGAGAGGATGGTACCTGCTCCATCCTTCTTACAGCTGTGGTGCTGCTTGCAGGTGGAGAGTTTTGAGTGCTATGCCCTGCTACACTTTTTTAATTGCTTTGTGGAATTGAGATAATTTGTGGGGGCAAGTGCAGTATTTTAAGACTTGGTTGTGGAAGCCAGTAGTAATCAGCTTTTCAGGCCACAAGAAAAATGTATTTCACTGAGGTGAATGGAAGTGAGGTGGTGTGGAAAAGAAAACCTAAAAAAGAGGCACCAGTTTTTAAGTTATTTCTGGAGAAATAATTCCTGACCATTGTGGAAAGTCTTGCTTTTGTAAAGGCTTCATAAATAAGTAAAAAAAAGTTAATTGGCCTGCTTGTACCATAAAACAGACATGTAGCTCTGTGTGTGTGTGTGTGTGTGTGTGTGTGTGACAAGGTTATACAACTATGACATTTTAGGTTATTTTTCCTTTCATAAAAATCAATGAGATAATTGGAAGTGGGGAGAGTGTTTGGTGTAAAGATAGAAAGGTATCATCCAAGAGTGCTCTGAATTTAGCACTGTAAGAGACAAAGTCATCACTGGGTTTTAGGATTGTCCTTCTGAGCAGTTAACAATAATGTCAAAATCAAGTGTTTAAAATGCTTTTAGCAGTAGAAAGGGTATRATGTCGAAAAAGGCAATGGAGTATAAAATGATGACTTCAATATAAAAATGAACATGATACCTATGAAAATGATATGGAAGTGGAAAGATGCTACTTTGAAAAGATCAATACAAAAAAATTCAATAGAAGTGGACAAGAGAAGTGAAAGCTCTTTGCTAGAATAAGATGAATATAAAACGGAGAGGAATAAAATCTGACCCGTAAGTGAGAGATTGCTGAATGCATACAATCAATATGTAAACAAATGCAATGTAAACTGACACACACACACAAAAAGTAAATAGAGGGTTCTTGCTTACACATTCTTTTTTGTGTGATTACTGCAGAAAGTCACGTCTGCTGGGTTCAAGAAATTCTAGATTAAACTCCAAGCCAAGATGAGGTTTGAGTGTCTCCTAAGATAAAGGCACAGCTTGAGAGTAAAAAATCTGTTTTAGACAGTTCTTTCAGTTGTTTTGTTTATAAACAATTGAATCCTTTGTCTTACAAGAATACACTGCTTGATAGCACTGACTAGAGACTGGGAAACACAAGAGAAAGCTTTCTGGGCCTCTTGTTTCAGTAGAGTTGAAGAAAATGAAGATGTTCCATGTTACTAAAGTCACAAGACAATATTGACTAAAATGAATGTTTGCCTTTCTTCCACCACCCTATCTGCTGCTCCGCAGGCTTTTGTAAAGATGCTCTAGAAATTTCATGTGAGCAAATACAGCATAACTCTCTGTGTTTGGAGAGGGGTTGTTTGGGGTTTTGGGAGCAGTAACTGTAATGACATAGCTCTTTTCAGAGCTGTGGCACTGGTAAGTAATTTATTTGCTATTCATGTTGCAAGCTCACTTCTCTGAAAGTAGGCTTGACTTCTTAACACTAGTATTGACTACTGAAAAATAATTCAAATATTTAAAATATCACCAATATGTGCAGATGGAGATATAGAAAAGGAAAAAAAAAAAAAAGGGTAATACAGTAAACTCTCTTGAACTCTCAATAAGGGACTGATTGTCCCTGAGCTAAATTCGTCTTTTATCTCTAAAGATTAGAACTGTAATAGTGCTGAGATTTCTTTGCTACTTGCTCAGATAAGTTATTTGATTTATGGTCTCTCATGAATGATCCATTAGCATTTTTCATGCATTCTGGTAGTTAAACTTTCAAAAGACAGAAGTGTTGCTTGAGTGTTTAATTTCAGAGCTTGGTGTCATCTTGAAGTCACTAAACTGACCCATGGGGCAGATGACCATTGTCATGCCCCATCCATGAAAGTGTCCAAGGCCAGGATGGATGGGGCTTTGAGCAACCTGGACTCGTGGCAGGTGTCCCTGCCCATGGCAGAGGGGTTGGAAGTGGATGATCTTCAAGGTTCCCTTCCAACCCAAACAATTCTATAATTTCATGATTATTTAGCAGTCTAAAGAAGAGTAAACCAGAGTTCCTGTATTAGAACTTTGCCCTGTYTTTCTATTAAATATACTCTGAAGACCTAAAAAATAATAATTAAAACCTAGCAATGTAATATATGCTGACATAGTGGCTGACAGTGTTGGTATTCAGTTTTGCTATTCACATTGGAGGSCTAACCCTCCCATCGAGAATCTCATATGCATTAATATCGGTGAGACTACTCTCATCACTAATTTTGTGTTTATGTTGCTGATGCATCTGCTGATTCAGTTTTTACTAGGAAATCCCACTGAACAGTGAATTATTTGCAATATTTAGGGTAATACAATGCTAATTAAATCAGTGAATATAATACCTGGGCAAAATGGTGAATTATGTCTTGATTTCAAACTCAGAAAATTTTAAAAAGTATAATGTTAAGCCCTGCTATTTTTTTTTTGGTTTCGCATTTTTTTCAGAGACAACAAACAAACATTCCAGTTGTGGGGTTTGGGGGTTGATTTTTTTTTATTTTGKTTTTTTTTATTTGGTTTGGTTTTTTTTTCTTTTATCCTTAGCATGGTCTTGCTAGATGCAAACACTGAATGCTCTAGGCAGATGAAGCAAGATCATGAGCAAAATATAAATTGCTGGAATGGCTAATGAAAGCCTAGAGTAGGGCTGAAGGAATACGCAACCTGAGGCAAAATTAAGTAGCTGCTTATCTCAGGTTCTTCCCACTCCAGTGTGAGAAGTGTATTTTTTGTCTCATCTATAAATCAAACTTACTGCTCACTGCTTTTATGAACATGTTACATGTACACATTTATAATCATATACTTACAAAATTATGTAATATATAATCCAGAAGACATTGCAYATTTAAAATTTATTTACCTGCAAATTATGTATATATGCTTTTAAAATAATTTTTATATGTCTTTTTTTGGGGTGATGATGGAAAATAGTACTAAATATATAATTTGTCAAAGATTTTTTTTGTGCATCTCTGCAAGCAGCTTGGTTTCACTTGATTGTATGGAGTTACTGTTTTATTCCCCATTTCCCTTCAGAATAATCAGTGCTAATTTTTAGGTAATTTCATAAAACATTTTCTGTTTGTTTCACAAGCATTATTCTTGACTTACTGTCTTGAAACATTGCATTTGTTGCTTCCAATTATTGATCTCCCCCCAAAAATTATTTGTTGGTATCTCATTACRTACATGCACAGAACACAACTTTTCAACTAATTTTTCGGGAATGTCTCTTCATTTCTGCGTGAGGTTGATTCTTGCACTTTTCCTTGAGCTCTTCCGTTTGTAGTCAGTAAAGTTTCCGTCAGTTTTCAAAACTAGTCCTTAATTAGGTCTGACTTCTCTGTCACAGATCAGAGGCAGAGGGGTGTTGAGTATTTGTTTTTATGTTTCCAAAACCAGGGGKACAGTAGGAAATTTAAGGGTATGGCAGAGCTCTGCAATAACCTCTGTTCTGCTGCTGATAAAGTTCTTCCCTCAATCCCCTGCTCATGTTTGTGTTAATACACTGGGTCTTAATTCTCATTTTAAATTTTTCAAGACATGAAAGATTTCTACTTATTTGATTAGATCATACTTCACAAAATGAAACCATAATACATTAATAATTAACTAATTAATTGTGACAAATTGCATACTGCAGCATTTGTCTGTTCCATTCCCTTGCCTTAGGGGTTATACTCTTCTCAGCAGATGATGGATAACTCGACTGCTTTTTCGGTTTGTTGTATGTTGTCACGAAGTGCAAACTGGATGCTTTTGACAGGATTTTATGCTTTGCTATGGCATAAGCTGTCAAGAAGGGAGACAAGGGATAGATAGCTGATGATTACTCACTAGGTCATGCACCTGAAATCTCATTKGGTGAGAAAAATAATCTTTGGTTATGAAAAAAATTATCTTTGGTTAGTCCTACAGTGTTTCTTTAAATGTTGTCCCTGAAGTAAGTTTGTAGGAGCTTGTTATCCAGAACATTTGTATCTTATCAGTTTTTTGGGTCTCTGTTGTAGATAAATGGAGGAATAAAATAACTTTTCTTTGTTTTTGCAAAAATAGATATATCTTATTTAATAAAAAGAAGAATTTTTGAAATTTAATATTTTTTTATTTCTTCACTTCAAATGATTTTTTTTAAGTTCTGCCAATAATAGGAAGTTTAAATATTTAAAATTTTAAAAAACCCAAAAACTACTACATATGTTTACATCATAAAGTGAATTTTGTTTTATAGCTCTAGACAAATCAGTCAATGCTCCAGTTGCTGGATTGATGCTGTGAAAAAAAATCCATGAAGTAATTTGTTTAAATATGACATGAGTTTACAACTCAAAAATGCTAGCCAGATGTTGACTCATAAGCAATACAGAAACTAAGTACATCATAAAGCTAATTTTGTGCCACAGTGCCAGATTATGTCAAGAAATCATTCAGAAGACCTTTAAGACATTAAAGTCTCTTAAAGTTTGTTACTGAATCTAACAYTGACAATAAATAAGCTGTTCCTGTTGTATAGCTGAGGAAGGTGCTTAGTAAGATTGCGATATGCCAGTGATTTAACTGAAATTCAGTACAAAAATCAAAGTTAAAAGYATATACATCAAATTGATTTACCACCAACACTTTCAATGGTAGTACATCAGTTTCCATAAGCCAGGGCCCAGCTCTGGCTTCTTTGCTACTGGTGATGTCTCATTTTCTGAGCCACTGATATATGCATGAAGCATTTAGAGCAACCGACTAAAGTAAAATTTAACTATTGTGTAGAGTGTTCTTGGATACTTAAAGTGCCTTAATTTTGCTTTTGGGCTGCAAGTTGTAATGATGAAACAAATACTTATAAAATCACAGGCACATTTTCATGTTATATATTGGAATAACGCATCGGGCTTTTAGTGAAAATATGTCCACTTGCAACAGCTGGGAAGCTGGTCATTAGTCCACAGAATATTTGTATCAATGAAGCAGTTGGTTTTCAGATGAGAAGTTYCATTGTTAAATGTGTTACAGTTTGTTTGTATGTCTATAAAAATGTGGTTTTGTTTTTTATCATGCTCAGGCCCATCTTGTTAAATAAGTTGAGTGTCCTCTCCTTGAAGTTATAATAGAAACTATTGCTATAGTTGGATCTAAATACATCTGCTGCTACAGGTAACTGGAGTGATGAAAATTGTGAGGTGACAATGTGCTGGAGACAGAATGGCACTCTTGAGTATGAAGTTAAGTGTTGCCAGTTGACTGTGAACTTCTTGCCACTGGAAAGCAAGTTGCTCTCACTCTCAGCTACCTGATTTATTTGACCATTTTTGCTTCATGAGAGCTGGATCTGTCTACGTTAGGATTTTAGTTCAGATCAGAAATGCCCTTTGGAAGAACTTGTTTGGCCCAAGTTCCTGCAGTTGGCATTGCTGAGCTGTCTCAGAGAGTGGCAGCTGGATTCCCCTCCCATGCAGCTAAACCAAAAGGTGCACTCTCACAGTGCCCCTGGCCCACACCTGCTGTTAGTGGGCATTTGGGCTACAGCACAGGTTAGATGGAGCAGAAAATAAAATCTCCAAATCCTGTATAATATGAATATTGCATTCCCAGCAGAAACTTTTTCAATATACATTCCTGCTTCCATTGCACGGCTCTTCTGGCTGATACAGGTGAAGCCATTGAAACCAGTGTGCTGTTAGAAAAGCAAAGTAATGAGTTTATCACAAGAATCTTTCTGTTGCTTCACTGGTTGGGTTTTTGTCTTTTTTTTTCCTGAAAGTTATATGAAAGAGAAAAAAAAAAAAAAAAAACCACTGGATTTTTCCTTTTCAGATTTTGAAACAATTGCTGCAACGAGTTGTTAGCGTATTGGGCTGTTATATCTCTGGAGTACAACCTGAATTGATGCAGATTTTCACAGCACAGTGGGATTTAGCTGRTGCTAAGATGCTGGCATTCAGTTTTGCTTCTTTCATTTATCAAACATGAAAGTCGTGTATGTGTTGAAATGCCTGTAAGAATGGGGCTGAAGTTTGGTTTATTTCACTATATGATATGACTTCCCCACTTCATTTTAAATGCAGATTCATACTTGTATATCCTCCTCCTTATCCTGGGAAATATGGCAATCTGTATGCTTACTCCCTGACTTTAGTTGAAAATATGTTTTTAAAACACTGTGTGACTTCAGGGTTTTGTATAATATATTTCAAACTAATTTGGATAATATACATTTTTTCATTCCATAGCAATTGCTCCAGCTGTGTCTCTATTTCCTTAATACATTGTTCTCTCCCTAGTATTGGAAACTATTCATATAGAAGCTTTCAGAAACCTCAAACTCAGCAGCTTCTCTCAATTTGAAAGCTCTGTTTATGCAGTATTTACTCATTCAGCAAGGATTATGGGTCTTAGTTAAATGTGGGAGGAGAAAGTAACTAAAATGTAGTACACTTTAGGCTATTAGGGTAGGTATTTATCAGAAAATAAACTTTCTTCTTAAACAGTGAAGTAGATGTAAGATAAGATGTCTTTCTTCATTCCATTCCAGTTTTCTGCAACTTTATTGCCATGTCCTGTGGTTTTATAATCACAAAGTAAACTAAAAACAAGGAGACCTTCAGCAAGCACATGATTATAAAAAATTATTTTTGTCTGGACATTGTAGAACAAAGAATTGCTATACTGAGTGATTAAAGCAGTGAACAGAGAAAATTCAGATGAATATATACTCATGAGAGTACTCATGACATGGAAGCAGACAAAAACAGCTACAAAGAAGCTTAATTTTACTGTGTTCTCAAAGATTCTTTTGAGCTTTTTATTATTTCAAAGGCATTTGGATTCTTATGAAGTGATTTATAAGGATGGKTTTTTTTCCCGGTTGCTTAAAAAATCAAAAGCAGTAAGTCCCGACTCCTAATATTGTCATCTGCTTATTGCATCAGACTGCCAAAATACTATGTACAGAGAGAGTGGCTGAACACTGCAGGGTTACAGTGTTCTGAAGATGAAGGATGAAATCCATTCCCTGGGCAGTAAATTTTTTGTTGTTAACTTCAGGAGGGCCAGGATTCACTCCAAGAATGGAACTCAGTTTGACATCTCAGAAGAACAGGACTGGGAATCTGTGTATCTTTCCTCATAGATKAAATGTTGTAGATGAAGTAAAATTAATTTATTTTTCCTCTTGTAAAGGTACAGGGAAGATCTTTATAGCAAGAAATAGAATTGTCTTCAGAGTGAGAAGAACCTGTGTTTATACAGGCAGTGAGCTTTCAGCTTTCTGGTACTCTATAGCCCCATGATCTTTCAGAGAGAGGAGTTTTATTCATATTCYCTCTGTTTAATCTGGAGAACGACAACCAACCACACTTAATTAACAGCTGAGGCACCATATCTATGGTGATGCTAGGGCAAAGAATAACAATTTATGTTTTCTTTTTATGTTCTGAGGATGCATAATGCACATGGTACAGATTTTCATCTGTTGGAGAGAGGGGACTTCTTCCTTGGTTAGTTGAATTTCAGAAAATATCAGTCCACTTCTACTTTTGACCAGCCTTTGGCCAGTAACAACAAGAAAAACAACAAAAAGAATGTTTGTGGAAATTTCATTATTTTAAATTTGCAAGACTCATCCATGAGATGGTTGGAATATTGATGAGGAGCAGGAGCTGTCACATCTGTACCAGCTCAGATGATGGAACAGACCTTGTCTCATCATCATTTTTCTCACGTTTCCTGCTTGTGCATTGTATTCCCCTCACACTTGGTGTGTCTTGGATTTCTGTTGCCACAGATAGATTTAGATAGAATAAACGAGTCTGCTCTTCCTTAATATTTCATATATATGAGTATTAGATTAAAATCCATTAGCCAAATCCACTGTATTACTTTAATATTTCTTCAAATATGTGTTCTCCATATATTACCTAGATAAGAAAATACTTTTGTAATACAAAAATTAATAATTAATTTGAATATTTTATAATATATCAAACATACATATATATGTACTCGATGTGTGTGTGTGTRTATATATATGTATAAAGTCAATATAAATATGCATAGTTTATTTGCAAGCATTTAATATTCATTAATTAAAGATGAATAAGTGGTTTTACTTCCAATTCTTGTCCTGCCATTAACTCTGTATAAAAGTACATTTKTGTGGTTACTAAATTTAGGGTTCTAAACAGACGTTTTCTTTATTTGTAACTCTGTCAGAGTAGGGCAGCTTTTTGCTTGACAAATCCAATTCTTTATGTAGCTAGCCCATGTCATTCCTGTAATGAACTGATCAAGCTCCATCTTCAAAGATCTGGGCTCCTTGCTGGTGTCTTGTGGCAAAAGACCATTCTAAGACCTTCTGCTCTGAAAGAGACCTTCTAATTGCCTGTTCTAATTTATTCCTTAAGTACTTTATACCCATTTATTATTGTGCCAGTGTCATCCTTGCTCTTATCCTTTTCGAGGGTGGGCTTGCTTTCTGACTCTGATTCATTTTTTTTAGACTATATTACTGAACCTCTGTCTACATTCAAAAGACAGATTTTCTGTTCTGCACAACTCATCTTAGTGACCATTTTCAGCACTTTGTCCACTTGCAGTTCGTCTCCTTGGCATAATGGACAAAACAAGCTTATAGAATCCCAGGCAATGTGTCAAGTGATCTTTGTTTTATAGTACTGACATATCTCTGTTTTTGRTGGAGATACATGTGCTTTCCAATTTGCCACAGCTGTGGAGAGGATAGAACATGCTGTTGATGGACATTATGATGTAAAAAAAACCTGTAAGATCTTTTTAATAGGCAATCTACATAAAACCAACATGGGATAGCATCCAGTTCTGAATTAACTGTTTTCAGACTACACTTAGTATGAAATATGATGGAAAACAGCAAAATAGTTTAAAAAAGCAGAAAGCATGAGGTAAGAGAGAGAATTTTTGCACGAGTAGATCTGTTTGTAGTCCTTTTCCTTCTCACTTAACCCAGTTATTGCTTGGGATTTACTCATCTCGTAAGGTGCTCTAGTGATTAGAAAGTTATTGAAGTGGTGGTACTCTGGCAGACTGAAGACAGAGTTTAATAAATTATTCCAGAACAGCACTTCCAGACAGTCTTTTGATTGGTTTTATTTGGTTTTGTTAACACCTAATTAATTTTTTTTTAGAGAGAGAAGTCTTCATTAAAGATCAAGCATATCTCTATAGTTACTTTAATTTGAATGTCACTATGATRTCCTTTGAAATGCTAACAAAAAATTAGAGCAAAGTGAAGGAAGACCAGAGTTAATATGTGAAATATGTGGGTGTTTTTTTGATATTTAATGCCTTTATATTTCCATAAAAATACAACGTACTCATCTCATTGGATTTTTTTGTTGTTTTGTTGKTGKTGGTGKTTTTTTTTTGAGGAGTTACTTCCAAATAGAGGCCCTACTTTGAAATAATCTGTAAAACTAATAGTAAATAGTATAATTATTATTTTTATAATAATAAAACAATATTAAAGAATCAGCAGGTTTTTAGACTGTGAATATCTCTACAGAATCTGAAAAGTCCTCTAGAAACAATCTTATCAACAGTATGTTTCATATGTTTTGTCCTCTTGCCATCTTCCCAGGAAATAACCTTACAGTGTTGTATGGTTGTTTACACTGGGTAATATTCATTCTGAAATACATCCTGGCATATTTTGACATAAGAGGAGGCAAGGCAACAATGTGTAAGATGCACAAATGCTGTTGTCAGCAATGGGTGCAGTTTATAATATGGGTGTCTTTTGTGTTTTGTAGAGATAAACAACTTGTTGAAAAACTGTGTGTACTGAAGAGTATGTGACTGTACATTGTATTAACTCTTTTTTGTTGAGCTATAATAGGAGCTTAGTTCCATCTTCTGTTCTTGACATTTTTATTCTCATTTCCTTCTCCTGGGTGTTACTTATTGTAATGAGATTTTACTGTGCTTYTCTGGCTATCAGCATGTGGCAGCTAAGCCAGGTAGCAGACAATGTATGGCATTGCCAATTAATTTACTTGATTTGACACAGACACAACAGTATTCTAGACTTCAGTGACTTCTTCATGGAATTATTTATAGAAGTGTCTGGGACATAATGTCAAATATCTACTGGGGAGTGGAGGAGTTGTTCATTTTAAGAAAAAAGTAAATGACATTTTATCATTTATGCTTTTAATTGCAAGTGTAAAATATCTACTCTATAGAACTTGAAATKATTTCATTTGATTTAATAATTGCTCCATATGCTAAAAATTGTATTTTAATACTTCGGTTTTATGCACCATTAAATGCATGTTACCCGAACAGTTCTGATTATCCAGTAATTTTAAACTATGTTGGGAAATAGAAATGCTACAAAGCAAGATTTTGTAACTAATTCGAAGATATGTAACATGAACAAGATCCAGCAGAGCATCACATAAAGTAATGACCTATCCATTTGGAAATGCCACTGTATAACCGGTGCTGTTTGTTAAATTCAAATACTTATTTGAGCTTTTCCTCCCTTGCTTTGAATGAAAAGGATACATTGCCTTGGCATTCATAGATCCTTGTTTTCATAAAAGTCGAGAGTCTAAAAGAGAGGTTGGATAAAATACTCTCAGTTCCCTTATCTCTCGAAATTTTCCTGTTACTCTCCTTTAACTGGTTTCTAACCAGCTGTGAAGTTTTTTAGAAGACTGTTTTGAATTGGACACTTTTCTGTGGTTTTCTATGGAAAGCCTAAATATCTAAATTCAGGTTTCCACTCCAAGGACCAGTTACCTTGGAGAAAGTGTTCACCTAGGGCCACTATAATCTTTCCTTTGCTTTGCCCTTCTTGCTATTACCCTTTGCATGAGACAAGTAGTGGGCTTAAAACATGCATCTAATTTTGAAGGGTTGAAGTTCAAGTTACTACTGGAATCGTTCTTCAAATTACTATATTTGGGAATTATGTAGAAAATACATGTGTCTGTGTATATACATGTATATGTATCTACATATACACACAGTGTATACATATACAGCCAGTGCAAAAATCTAACTAAAAGTACCTTCAAATAAAATGTCCATTCCTTCCTAGTCCCATGTAAGAGAAGATGGGAGTGCAACTTTCCGGTGACAGTGGAGAGTGAATAAAATTCTGTGTAATTTAACATGAACTGGAAGGAACTGAAACACACAAGTCTTAAAGAAAACTTGTTTATACCTTCAGCAGAGTTTCTCTATTTATCTTATTGGCATGGCTACAGATGGAAGTGTCTGTGTATATGCATATATGCATATATGCAAAAATACGCACTTGCAAAAGTATTGTGCCTTTGTGACCTCTTTTAAATATTTGATTGAAAATATATATTTAAGTCATAAGAATAACTGCTCAGTGTTATCTTTAAAGAAATCAATGAGTCAACTTCACTAAGCAGGATCTGGAAGGGTAATGCATTCCAGACGTTAAAAGAAGATTAATGAACTGCTAAGGAGCTCCCTTCTGTTCTCCCCAGTGTCTGTGTAGCTGCCACAACAGGGAACAGCAGCTCGCATATTTTCAGATATAGGAAATAGCTCTCCGGCTTTTCAAATAAAGTTGTACTCTGTCTTGAATCAGGCCAGAGCCTCTACGTTGAATAAATCATCAGAAGCGTATTCTGATTCTCTTTTAAAGAGAGCACAGCAGTGCTCTCTATTTTTTATTGATTGCATTTGCAGGGGAAAATTGAATCCATTCCTTGTCAAGGCCCCTAAACCTCATATCATAAAAAAGAAGGAAAAAATGGAAAGATGGATGGAGTTCAGTGGAATTAGCCAGAAATAATGATGTTTCATATTGTGTGATGATGAATTTTATTTTTTCATCTTGCTTGTATCAAGTGAAAGGTAGCAGCTGAAGTACTCTGAAATAGTAATCTTCAAAGTCTTCTTTTAGCAGAATTGAAAATAAGCTTATTGGAGAGTGTTCTCCAACTAGATTTTCTGCCAATTATCAGTCAAAAGCTCTTTCCTGTGTGTAAGCTAACTCAAAGAAAGACAAGTGGATATTCAGCATCTCAGTAGCTGTGACTATAACACCTCTAAACATTTTATTTTAGTAAAATGTTTTCTTTTTTAATAACAGAAAATAAATTTTCATTCTATTAAAGAGTTTAATATAAACTATCTGTAAAATTAGGGTATTCTGACAGGTGCTATGGTCTCTACTATGACCTAGTGAAAGTACCACTGCTTTGATTTCTATGTGCAAATTGAGAATCAGGATATTTTATAAGGAACCATTTGAAGAATAGCTTTTTGCTGGTTATGACTGGTTTTTCTTGTGTTTCTTTGGAAGATTTCAAATGCATTGCTGTAGGCTTTAAACCGGAACTCAGAGGTATTGGTTTGAAGTTGCCTATTACAAGTGATGTTGCCTTCCAAAAAAAAAAGGAAAAAAAAAAGAGGACTTGATTTACAGCTTGGTTTTTAAAGTGCAGGGTGTATGCTTTAGCAGAAGGAAAACATTAACAGAAGTTGTGGAAAAACACTTAGAAAAATAAATTATTCAAACTGAAATTCCCAGCACCTTTTTCCTCATTTACTGATTACTGGATTAGTTAACACAAATGTAGGTGCATTCCATATCAAGTACACTTTTAGATAGAATGAAAAAAACCCAACCAAACAAAAAAAAAACCCCTGAATGAAGGGAGCTAGTTTGAATTACAAATAGCAAACTGCTCCAGGGGTGATTGTTTTAATGATCATACAGTCATCTATTTGTGTATCAGTCCCACCAAATAAACTGTGTCTCTGTTCCAAGAACAATTTTTTTGTCATAATGAGAAAGTGAATTAAGAGGAAGGTGATATATGTTGAACCTGTCATGTGTGCTGTTACAGTTTATTACTGAAATAAGACTCAGGCACTTGACTGTGAATTTCTGGAGTGCAGGAATATCTGTTTTTCAGTGCCTGAGAACAGATATATTACGTGCTGTTAGTAGCCTTTTCCCAGATTTATTTCAATTCCCTTCTGTTAAGRTGCTCTCTTCCTGTTGCTTTTCTGGAATTCCACATTATTTTTTTTTTTTAATTCCAGCTTCATATATTGGGCCATTTGAGGGGGCTTTTTTTCACCTTGCTGCAAATTCTTGACTTTTTTTAGGCTGTTGTGTTTGTCTCTGGGAGAAAGTTATAGAGGAGGAGGAGGAAGGGGGAAGTGGGACATAAATAATACCATAAAACTCTTTAATCTGGCTGTAAAGCATCACTTCCTCACAAATACTACAAACAAGATCTGGTAATCCTTATGTCTTACTTTATAGGCTAATCTCAACAAGTCTAATAAAGTGCTAAATTTATCAGTTCCAATATGTGGATTCAGCACTTCAGTACTTAGTTATTTTACTATTTGTAGACTGACTTCTTTTGTTTTGTATTGCATGTATTTTAGATATATATTTGTATATATATGACTATGTATGTGCAGAGGTGTGTGTATGCATATATAACTCCTTGCCACACACTTTTGGGTSATATTACAATCACAGAATCATAAAATATTCTGAGTGGGAAGGAACCCATCAGGATCATTAAGTCCAACTCCTGGCCCTGCACTGGACACTCTAATCACACCCTGTGCCTTTAGAGCATTGTTCAAATGCTTCTTGAACTCTGTCAGGCTTGGTGCTGTGATCATGTCCCTGGAGAGCCTGTTCTGGTGCTCAGCCACGCTTTGGGTGAAGAACCTTTCCCTGATACCCCACCTAAACCTTCCCTGACACAGCTCCCTGATATTTCCTCRAGTCCTGTCACTGGTCATGAGAGTGAAGAGATCAGTACCTGCCCCTCTGCTGCCCCCTGAGAGGATGTTGAAGACCACAATGAGGCTTCCTATCAGTCTCCTCTTCTCCAGGCTGAACAAACCAAGTGATCTCAGTTGCTCTTCATAAGGCTTCCCCTTCCTTCACCGTCCTCATGGCCCTCCTTAGGACACTCTAATAGCTCAGTGTCTTTCATATATTGTGATGCTCAAAACTGTCCCCAGCACTCGAGGTGAGGCYGCCCCAGTGCAGAGCAGAGCGGGACAATCCCCTCCCCTGCCCAGCTGGTGATGCTGGGCCTGATGCTCTCAGGACAGGGTTGGCCCTCCTGGCTACCAGGGCACTGTCATGTTCAACTTGCCATCTACCAGGACTCCCAGGTCCTTTTCCACAGCMCTGCTCTCCAGCCTCTCATTCCCCAGTGTGTTTGTACATCCAGGGTTGCCCCATCCCAGGTGCACAATCCAGCATTTGCCCTTATTCAGCTTGATACAGCTGGTGATTGCCCATCTTTCTAATTTGTTGAGGTCTCTCTGCAGRGCATCTCAAATAGGAAACAGTAATGTGAAAATAAGCAAAATCAAGCTGAAAATGTCTTGTCTAAGTGACAGAGCTTATAATGACTTTATGGAGCTGCTTCCGGAAGCAAGATCTGACGCAAAGTCAAGTTTTAAAAGTCGGTACATAATGTTTAATTACACAGCAGGTCAAAGGGGATCTAAAAGACATAATTGAAYGGTAACCATTTAAAAATTATAATTGACATTTCATAGTGCCTCAGGAAATTGTTCTTCTTTCTTAAGTAAACATATATTTATTTATAATTATCTACTTGCCAAAGAGACAGGTATATAATACAAGCTTATTGCTTACAGGAAATCTCAAGAGTTGGAAATTTAATTTGATATTTCTATAAGAAGCTATCTCTTGAGAGAGTAATATCTTTAAACTACTTTGAAAAAACCAGATAAACCTTTCTGCAAAACACATGGTGTAGCAATTTTCTCCTTAACCTTTAAAAGCAAGCCTATAAAATTTAATGTTGTGCTCTCATTTCTCTAGTACCTGTTAACAGCCTCACTTTGGAAATGGGCTGTCAACTGTTAACTTCCAATCCATTCCTATTTTTATCTTTTTTCRTTGTAGCAGGGGGCTAGATGGTGAACCTGCATACCAAATTTTGCACTGTGATGCCACAAAGGCCCCTTAAATGTGAACTGCTTTTATTTTAGCTTGACTTGCCCTTTTGCAAGAGAAGGTGAATTATCTTTCCTGTGTGCAATACCATAGTGTAAGCAGGATCTCTGTGACAGTGGCAATTTTCATTGGATTTATACCTACATCTTCAGCTCTTTCCAAAAGTTTTTTCTCTCTAGTTCCCTTTCCACTTYTGGCTTGCTGGTCTAGGTGCTTCAATTTAAGAAACATTGCTTACAATGCCATTAGGCAACTCAAGAGAAAGAATTAGTGCCTAATCCAAAAAAAAGCCTTTGATTTTCATAATTAACTGTGAATTTGAAATTGCCTAAAATTATTAGGATTTTTTTTGGGGGGGGGAGGAATTAATGAAATATTTACAACTGATTAAATGAGGTGAAAAGCATGATTTTCATAAGCTATATCATAAGGCATTTTGTATCAGAATAAAATTTCATTGACTACTGACTATAGTCCACTGACTATTTAGTGTAGCAGTGTTCATCAATTTTAACGTTCAATTTTAAAGTTTCCAGATATATCTTTCTCTAAAAGGCATARAACATCTAAATATATTGTTTATTTGATTGATTATATAAACTATTTGATTGATTAAAACAAGTATCAGTATAGGACAACTTAATGAATATAAGTTGCTGTGTAACTGGCAACATAGTGTTTAGCTGAAATGTGAATTTTGTTGTATTTTAAGTTAATTGTGGGACTGATCTAACTCCTAAGTGTTGATGTTCACATTGCTGCCTTTACTGTAAGAGTCCACATCTATGMACATTAAGGTCTGTTTAGCATGTGATAATGAGCACTACTGTTCATGCAGCTCCACCTTAATATTACAATTCAAATAACTCATCAATATCTTTTTCCCATATAATGCATTTAGAAAGGGACATCTTTCTTGCCTTTGTAAGAGGTATATACCTACTTTTGTTAATGCCATTCTAGTAGTTCTTATTGCAGTGTGTTGTAATTAGTAATTATTTTTCTATAAACAATATTTTCTGTGATTGGGAAGTGCAATTAGAGTGACATGTCAGAAACGAAGTGTTTGTAGAAGATATTGTCTGTGCAAATGAACCGAGAATAGCAATAATGCAACTGGAAGAAGATGCCCAAGGAAYAGAAGCGTGTTTCTTAAAATTTAATTTCTGGATTAGTTAAATCTTATTGTTTTCTCAGTATTCCAGTTTGTTTTTTGTAGCCCTTGCTTCCTGTGTTGGGATGTGACTTTCTAACAACAGGTGTGTTTTGTTTTGCCTTTGACAGCAACGATAGTGTTGAATGAACTGAACTGGACCGCGGCGCTGGACGATGTGTTCAAGCGGAACAGGGAAGAGGACCCCACGTTGTTATGGCAGGTTTTTGGTAGYGCCACTGGCCTCGCAAGGTATTACCCAGGTAACTGAACTGTCCTTGACAACTGTCCCGTGCCACATGTTGCCTTAAAAATGTTCTGAGTTACCTACGAGCAGTAAAATAGAACTAAAAATCGCTTTTTTACATAGGTGCAGTTTCCTTAGATCAGAACTAACTCAAGGACTGTGAAATTATTCTGGCATAAAGCTGGTATGAGGGGGAAGGAACTGGGAGTGAAATATGTAACTRGTATTTTTTTAGTCAGAGGAACAGAAGATTATGTCCTTTGAAAAGCTGGAGAGTTTAATTTTTCTTTTTTTGTATTGTTTTCTATATGTTGTGTAAATAATCAGTTGAATATTTGCCAGTGAGAAATTTGTACCTGCCTAGTTTTAAAAATAGTAACCTGGGGACTAGACATATKTTTAAGTCAGTGAAAATATGAATGTACCATGCTATGCTCATGTCCCTCAGAATACACAATCTCTGACAGGTACATCTKCGCTCTTAGAGCTAAGGTCAATACAACTTGATTGCTTCAACCAACACCTGTWCCACCTGTTGCAGAATCCCATCACTGGATCAGACTAATTTAAATAGATGTACATTTTATTGAATTTGGATCATAAGTGGCCTTAATTTGATTTTTGTTGTTTGCTAGCTAATGGAAGGGCTTGTTTTAAGGCAAGCCCTGTGCTGCTGCTGTTCTTGTTAAGTGATGCTTTTATCAGTGACTGAATAATGTGTCCACTACACATGAGACAAATGTGTGCAGTGTCTTGACTCATGCCTACAATTGCCTCAGGAAGAATTTTGAGAACCTTTCTCTTCTGTTTATACAAGATTGTTTGTGTTTCTGAGGGCGAAGGGGATTATTCCAAAGCTGTTACTGTATCATTAGCACAACTGCTAGCACAGGCAGAGAAACTGCCTCAGGCTAGTTTACAGGAAGAGTATTTCATAGCACTTGAATCCTGTTTGTTTTGTCATGCTGCATGATCATGAAATAAATACAGTGAGATGTTGCAGAAAAAAAAAATATTGAAAATGCTAATTTAATATTTCTTTTGTCTTCCAACACTTCTCTTCCAATGCTTTTGGGATCTATCATTATTGTGTGTGGGGTCAGCATTTGTCACTGCTTAGTATGTGATGTTTTTCAGGTACTGAAAAAGAAATTATTCCTAAATGCATCTCTCTTCCAATCTCTAGGAAATAATATTTCACTTGAAAATTAATCTCACATATTGAAAAATATATTTTTATATCTAGATAACCTGTCTACTGCAGATGTTCACCAACACAGCACATGAGCCTCAAAATCTCTATGTSTTCTTCCTTAGAACACCTCTGTAAAAAGGGAGAAGCTTCTTTTCCTGTTTTGCAGGTGCCTATGTTACTTGTATATACTCCATCTAAACACAAATTTAAATTTAGTATAAAACTCAGATAATCACACCTGCTATTTATTCCATACCCAAGTCTTTAATATCTGTCTAATCCTGTCAGAACATAACTTCATAAATTCCTGAGGAATTCCCCAATTCTTAACTTCTCTACACACATACACAGTGTGGAGCAGTCTGATACTCCAAAAGTTACATGTGGTGTTTTGTGCATCTGCTTCCCATTGTAGCTCAAATTGGAAAGCCCTTTACATTTTAGATTTTTAGAACAGGTCTTTGTGCAAGGTTCTCCATCTGTCTCTTTTTTGTGAACTTTTTCTCAGTTTGCTGACACAGCAAATGTTCTGAAAATTAATTCAAGTTTCATAAGCCAAAATGGATGCTTTTCACATTTGSATTTTGAAAATGATAATATAAATTGTAAAACCTTGCTTCATTATATTGCCCTTTAGTAAGCCTGTTTCAAAGTGATGAATTTTTCCATAGTGATGATATTTGTGAAAGAATTTGGAAATATCAAACCCCAAAATTAAAACGTCTGTTCATTATTATCTGAAACATATTCAGGCAGTCTTTTTGCCCTTATAAAAAAATACATATATATRTGTATATGTATATATATGTATATATATGTRTATATATATGTGTATCTTTGGTACTTCTAAGCTACAAAGGATGTCTTCAATCACAGTTTTCAGGAACTAATGTTTTTATCTGATACTATCGCACTGCTTTGAGCCATGGGCTAGATGGTACATCACTTCTGTCTTAAGGAGGCTCCTGGGCTGTCCTTGTCACCTTGGTAACCAGCAGCATGAAGGGRTCTTTCTATGAGCAACCCCATGGGTGAAGAGTATGTGTGAAATATGAGGTTATTTTTTCTATTTCATATATCCCATTGTTTCCTACATATATTCTGGTTTTGGTACCCTTGTAAACTCCTCTAGCATTGCATATATGACTACACCTAATTTTCAGATGTGTTTTGTCTGTCATTTTGGGACATTTGTGTTCTCTTGTCTCTATCAGAAGAACAAGAGAGCTTCCTTCTGACCATGACCTAGTCTTAGATACCTGGTGGTTCCTTTCCTCAGACCTTCTTATTTATACACTATAATAAATGSTATTAGGCTTAAATACAATAGTAATTACATGCACTAGAATAATATAGGAAACTATTTTACTGAAATAGCTAACAGCATCAGGTAGAGGAAKTAACAGTACCAAACTATTGACTTCCTCTAGTGATACAACTTAATTATTCCATCAAATGTTCCCTAYGCAAAATGTCATTTTTATTGAGAAGAAAGCCGTGTTCTTCTKTGGTTATCTTTGRTTTTGCTTTCAAAAAGAGGAAAGCATGAAATCCAGGCAGGCAGGCCAAATGCAGAAAGGTATCTGTGTAGATAGATGCAGGATACCTCCATGGGCCTCTGTCACGGTCTGGGCRAACTTAGGAGGATATAAATACTATAAAAATATAGTATATATCTTGCCCAAAGTTCCTATCCCCGTCCAAATTCCAGTCAGTAGGCATATTTGGGGAGGAGTGGGCACAGATAGTTGTGCAAAGGTCCTTCRATGATTTTAGCAATGTTTACGCCATTTCAATCTCTCACATTAATATCAACATTCTCATTAGTTTCAAYGGCACGGTATTTTTGAAGAGAAGTGCTAAGCTCTGTTACTCTACTGGCAACCATCCATTTTGATATGAAGATGCCAAGAGCAATTTTGAGATTTCTATTAGCTATTCTATGAGGTCTGAACAACTCAAGAGTAAGTAAATAGTGATTTAATAAAAGAGTTCAAAAGCATATGCATATGAAGTGAATGAAACTTTAAAGAATGATCTAATATATGCTCATTCATATGTTTAAAGTTATATATCACAAATTAGTCCTTCTTTCATTGTAAGACCAGCCCTCAGTAATCACAGGCCTCTACAATCAAAGGGAAATTCTGGGATGAGGATAACTTATTCTCACTGGAGGAGGATCGGGTTAGGGAACATTTAAACAAACAAAGGAATACAAAGTAAGTTTGATAGAAACAGTAAACAGGGAAGAGCTGTCAACTCCCTCAGGGTCAGAGAGGCCTGTTTAATATAGAATAAACAGTTGCACAAAAATTGAATATTTTATGATAATTTCATTTTATATTTATTACATTTAATGATTCTTACCTATAGTTAAAATATGTCAAAATTGTTATAAGAAGTTCACAGACTGGCAAAATTGTCAAATCGTTGACTAAAAAAAAAGGAATATGATAAATTTAATAATATATAAATAATATTTAAATAGATTTAGTAATATTTTAAAATATTAGAAATTTCCAGCCTTTGTCCTGCAAGTAAACAGTTCTCCATCATTTATGTTTAAYACAAGAGTAAGAGTCAGTTTTCAAAAGTGCTGTGAAAGAAAGCTGAAATGTATTTTGTGGGGCTTTTTTAAGAAAATGCTATTGAAATTTAGTATTGTTGAAACAGTAAACAAAACTGGAAGAGTTTCTTTGGGAAAACTGAGCCACCAAGTTTAAGATTTGGATACTCTGTGATAGGGCAAGAGAGCACAAATGATTATARATGTTGAATCACATTCTAATTAGTACTAGTACATGTACAACTACCTGCCTAATTATTTGACTTCATAATTCTAATTCCAGAACCCTGTATTGGCTTTTAAGATGTCATTTTAAGATGACACTGAACTAATTCTAGTCCAGACAGAGGATTTCAGTTGTTTTTGATTCCAACTAAAAGCTGTAATCTGGCAGCATTTTAGCAAGATCATTTAAATTAGCAATTCATTCCAATTCAATTCAAACTTTTTTTTTTTTCTTTACCTTTTTTTAAGTCTTGAATCCATTGCCTGTGGRCTTTCACATGTAGAGTAATGTTGGCTCTGTGTAGACAGAAATGTACTTTAATATAGATCTGGATTCAGATTTAATTTATAATTAACCATGGAGCAGTGGAAAAATCTGTTGCTCAAAAATAAATTAATTTAATTAAAGCAATTTAATATGATTTGACAGATATTAAGTTACTTACATTTTGTGAGGCATCTATCCAGCTAATTTGACTGATAGGTTTTAGAAAGCAGTTATCTAAAAGAAGAATTTAATATCAGGGTTTTTTGGTGGGCTACATGGAAGTATAGGTACAAAGTAACTAGTTCCTCTTTTAATCTTAAAATTCTTTTTAATTATAGACACAATTAGGGTAGAATTGTTAATCAATGTTTCATTAAAATACTGCAATGGGAGGCATATTATTTTCACTGTAGCAATTACTAATTAAACAAACGTTCAAAACCCCTTTGTATTTATGTGCCTTTTACCAGATACCACCTCTCTCTTTTTTCATTTTGTTGTTGTTGTTTTATAAAGCTGAGCTCCTCAGTAAAGGATGCATTTTGATTTTTTTTTTTTTTTTGGACTTCAGACAGCAGACATTTATTTGCACTTAAATATGATATAGGAGGCTTTCTAGTTACAGCAATAAATACACTTAAGAAAAATTGGCTGCATAGGATTACTCAAATGAAAACATAGTCTTGATTTAGATGAATGTTTAGTAAAAAGCTGTTTGATCAGCAACACCGACTTTGCTCTCACAGGGAAGTACACTAAAAAATARCTTTCCCAAGGGTTATAACAGAAAGGGTAATACTGGTATGGATACTGATAGTACTGTTAGTTTGAGATTTCAGTTAGTGAATTATAAATATCCATAACTGTGGCATGATGATGCATGAGTAGATTGAGTATCTTGTATGAAGAAATGCTGAACCTAGGCTCAGTGTGACAGTATTTGGTCTGCAGTGACCTGAAGGTGGGAATGTGCCACACTTGGTCAAGATCCGAAAAGCTGAGGCAATTCATAACAAAAATAAAGCTGAAAAAGAAATACTATCCTCTTGCCAGATGTTCCAAATCTTCCCACTTCCATCTCGAAAATTAGCAAGGGCCTATGGGAAATTCAGCTGAAAACTTGCTTTCACAATATGGTATTTCTGGCAAAAGGTGTGTCTTCCTCCAAACTCCTCCAAAGTTCTGTACAGATCTGTGACTTTCCTCTGCTGTCTTTGTGGAATTTTTTGCTGKTTTTTTTTTTTCATAGGGGAGAAAGCTGAGTCCAATATCAGCTCCACAACAGGTTCTCTTATCACATAATTAGACATACATACTTGTCTTCTTCGTTTGACCTTACCTGTATTAGAGAATTTTTACTTTAAGCATATCTGAACATGTCTTAATCACATATGCAGGTGTTTCTTAAGTTCATCTGCTCCCTGAGCTGTAAAGGTGTATCTGTATTATTAAACAGGATGAGCCAGAGTTTAATTAGAATCCTTTAGACAGCCCCACGGTGTGACTGAAGGGACACGTGCTGGCAGCCTTTCCCAGTGGACAGCACTGAATGCTGTTTTGTTTCTTAAATACTACAAAGTTCTCCGGTCTCGTTCCAGAGCCTTTATGTTCTCAGAGACCCCTAGATAATTTTGTGCTATACTATATGGCATATATATGCTGCATGGCATATAAAACACACCTACATTTTCATCCCCGAAACACTTATGGTTAAAAAAAACTAATAAAACATCACTGTCCTCATTTTGCAGATAAAAGAAACAGGTATAGAGAGATAAAATGGTTGATTCAGTGATCCTCTGAAGGTTATTTAGAGGTATTCAAGCCAGGAATGTGTGTAGCAACAATCTTTTTAGGATTGAGTGTGCCTTTATACTCATTAACTCATATTTAAATTTCTTGTTTAAATATCAGCAGGTCTGGTAATCTTCCCCAGATGTTTGTAATATCAGTACTGAAGAGTACAGTGAGTTCTTACCCTCCTTTACTGCAGACTTGCCTTCTATTTAGCCTTCCTTTGTTTCTCTATATAATAAGTAGGAATAATATGATGGGAATTTTAATTAATTAGAGAAAAATCTCTTTGCATCGCTCATGCCGGTATTTTACTAGGATATTCTTATGTAATTTGRGTTTACAAAGTATTAAATGGGAAAATTGACAGATAAAGAAAGCGACACTTCAGTGCTGATTTTCCAAGAAAACAATCTTGTCCCTGAAGTCTTCAAAGTCTTGGATTAAAAATGTGGATAGAGCAGAGCTAGGATTATCTCTTATCCTTCATTAAAAAAAAAAATGTCTTAACCTGTTTCCAGATGTTAGTGAAGCAAATTTCACTCAGCTACTAGAGCATTCACTGCTTAGACAAATTAATAATAGAAGAGCTTTAAAAATCAATTCCTAATAAAATAAAATGGTATCTCTCCAAATGAAGAACTTGCTGTGCACAGCTGCTCTTGTGTTAACAATTAATGGCAAGCAATAGTGTTACAGCCATGATATTGAACTCTCCAGAGAAAGTAATTACTGAAGCAGATACTAAGAGACTAGAAAGCCTAAAAAATCCATACAAAATGAATCAAAAGCCTTGAAAAACTGAGAACTTCACTTCCTTTTCTTTTGCAAAAGGTTTTATATTTTATAGCTGTTAGTTCCTGTTAACAGCTCAACATTTAAAGGAGCCTATAAAGTAGAAAAACAAAGTAAAACCCAAAACACTTTCCTAGTAATGCAGCTTATAAATTATCAATTAGTGCAATTAGCATGTGCGAGTCAGATACTTCCAATTTTTGGGTGGAAACAAGCCTCTTTGAGTATCGTTCACTGCCTTTTTTTCTTTTTTTGCTTTGAAATCCAGGAAGGAGGGACATGAGCTGACGTGATTTGGATCTAACCATACTCATAAAATCATAGAATTTTTAGGTTGGAAAAGACTTTTAGGATCATCAAGTCCAACTGTCAACCCAGCAGCACCAGTGTGTTCATCACCAAACCATGTCCTCAAATGCCACGTCCACACGTGTTTTGAACTTCCAGGGCTGGTGACTACCACTTCCCTGGACTGCCTRTTTCAATGCTTCATAACCCTTTCTGGGAAGAAATTTTTCCTAATATCCCATCCAAACCTCCCCTGGCACAACTTGAGGCTGTTTCCTCTCATCCTGTCACTTGTTACTCAAGAGAAGAGACTGACACCCACCTCACTACAATCTTGTTTCGTGATATGAAAAATCTTACAATAAGTTCAGAAGTGGCTCATTTTTCAAAACTGATGTGCTGAATTTTGCAGTTACTCAAGCAGATCCACCCAGCTACAGGATAATGTGCTGTTTCTAGTGAGTTAATGAGATTACATCCAACAGGTCACCATGCCTTCATGCTGAAATTCACGCTATCTCTGTGACTTTATGATACAGATTTACATCTCCAGAATTGGCTTTTATGGGGAAAAAAAAAAAAAACAACAACAGACCCACCAAAACATCTTAAATATCTTATTGTTTCTGTCCTTCTTCTCCTCAATCTCTGATACTCCAGCCCTCTTTGGGGACATGGTTGCTAGTTTAGGTGAAACTAATGCAAGCAACACATTTAGTATGAAGTTCAGTTTATACATGCGAAAAGAGAAATATTTGCCTCTGAAATAAAATAACACAGAGCCATTAGAGAGGTTAATTTTAAGTTGCAGACTGCAGTATGTGTTGCACATTCTAATCGCTTTTGGGGTTTTTGGTATATTGGGACCAAAAATCAACAGATTTGTTTGTGTATGAACTACTCCCCTATAAAATCCTTGTTTAACTGATATGTGGTAAAACTGAGGGCAGTATTGCCCATAATATAATTATCCATTACCACATAGGTAATACATTCTAAAAAACTTTGATATTATTATCCTCTTTTTTCTGTGTGGTGATGATGCTATGAAAGTTACAGAGGACATTGCACAGACCTGTCTATGTTAGGTAGATTTTACCTGAACATACCTTAAGCACTTGGCAATTTTCATCCATAATCAGAGTAAAATCATGGCTGCATTTGGTTCTGACTGAATATCTGGTGTGGTAGCACAGTTGGTCAGTAACAATCTCTGTCTTGGGAGTATGGTACTAACCAGTTATTAATCCGAGGCATCATTATGATAAAAATATCCTGAATATTAATTATAGCAGTTGAACACAGTTTATGATGATTAATGTTAGCGGCTTTTAAAGTTACGGCTGTTTCTTACTTTTAGTTACCATGTCTCACCACTTTTCACCACAAAATAGCAAAGGAATTCTATAAGGATGCTGCTGGTACACTGAAATTCAGTTGGCTTCTTTCTGAGTGGTACACTGAGGACTATCACATTTCTCAAATAGTCTGGGCTGTCACATATTTGAATGCAGTTTTTTTCACATAGGTTCACTAAAAGATGAAAAGAAATGAAATTCAACTAAGAGCAACATATATGCTGTAACGTACATTTTCTCCATCTGAGGAAGACTTTACTGAATCTGGCTCAGGGAATTGAACAGTCTGTGGTTTTGATTGTTTTGAATTTCAAAATGAATGTTCATTTGAGAGACAGCAAGATAAAATTTAGAGTTTGAGTCAGAATAAGATGATGCTGTCTGGGATTTGATAATTGGCATTTGCTACCTATTTTACTATCAGCTTTTAGCCTCTTTTCCCAAATGTGTTAATAACRTAAAGGAAGGTAAAGCTTTTAATAATTCATCTCTGCCTCCCTGTTCCTTGCAAATGCATACATAACCAGTAGAACGGGGCAGAACTTTCAGGAGAGTTTCCCTCATGACACTCACCTATGCCTCTGGAATCATCTTAGGAATTCAGAATGGGAGGTTGTAGCCAAGGTCTCTCTTTCCGAGCAAATATTTTCATTTAGGCTTTACCCTGTGACAGTTTCTATACCGCATGAATTGGTTCTGCTTGTAATCAACAAAACTAAGGATTTTCACTCTGCATGTGCAGAACAGAAAGCCATGGCTTACTCTTGCTTGAAATATAGCCAGTCCTGTATCTCAGTAATGCAAACAGCAGAAGTGGGAGGGATATCAAATCCAATGAATAATTTATAAAATATCAAATCTATCCACATGCCGAACAAGAAAATCATCAAAAGGGAACACGACTAAAGCCTAATGTATGCACCAGAGAACTGTGTAGTGTTGACATAGTTCAAAGATATTCATATCCAACAAAAAAATGTGGTGTGGCTGATTTCTTGAAGATGTTGGTGAGCCAGGTTCCAAACCACCTCATAAAGCTGTTTTAAACAGTAGGTTATATAAATAAAACTGTAAATCTCAAAATCCTTGATCAATTTTAGTTTTGAGGAAAAAGTCTAATTATATTTTTTGTGTATTTCATTTTGCTTTTATCTTAGACCACATAATAGCTTTTGTCAGTAAGATGTAAGCCAGTTTCCCCAAATGGCTTTATTGTGTGGTCTGTATATGGACCAAAAGAACACATCTCTTTCAGTGGTCTCTATCCCTTCTTATTATTTCCTGTGTAATTATAAATGCATACTTACTTAATTTAGCATAGAAAGAATTTATCATCTTTAAAAAAGAAAAAAAAAAGTGTGGKTTTTTTTTTAATATTAAATCGGGATAAATTACAATTGATCAGTGGAGATCAAATACCGTAAGGGAATTTCAGTTTCCTATTAATAAAAACTTCAATAATATCAATAAATACTCAGAATGTTACTAAAAACCAGTGAATAGATTTGAGGCCATTCAAAGCCATCTAAAATTAAAAGTTATACCAGACAGAGACTGAGATGAATGAGTAATTTAGTCATGTTAATCCTTCAGGTTGAAGAGGGAATTCAGTACTTCTTTGGTGTGAAGAAATTTTAGATACTGAGTCCTTTTTTCTGTTATGCAGAGCCTTGCAGAGGCTTTCTACTAGGTTATGTAAACTGTTGTAGAAACCATCAGAAAGGTCAATAGAACCTGTTTTCTCATTATACATTATGTCTTAATTAGTGTATGATCCAGCACCCATTAATATCCTATGATAAAATCTGCAGTCATGGAGACTTAAGCATGTAGAATTTTGTTTTATTTGTCTGGACAGAAAATAACGTATTAATTAGGAAAACAAAATGTATTGGCATGTGACACAGGAAATACTGGTTTAACAGCATGGTAATAAATAATATTTCTAAAGACCTTCTCCAGATCTCTGTGAAGCTGCTGATAGTCTTTCCAGGACTGTGTGTGCTGAAAGAGCCATGCTAATGAGTAAAAAGTAGAATGAAGCTGTTGTGTTCCCCACCGTGTCTATCTACCCAAAAGAAAAACTGTTACCATTCACAGTAATCTCCAAAACTATCAGATAGGCTGTAAGTGGTGTGCTGAGTGTTTTTTTCAGTTTATTTTGTGTATAATTGGACTGTTCTAATAGTTTTTCGTAGTTCTGGTGAATATCTTCCTTTCTGTTGTGCTTTTTAACCTACTAATGTAGATGTAGCCAAAAAAGGGGCAGTTCAGACCTCATTGCATTCCAGAATATTACTGAAAATCTATGGTAGAATTTTAAAAAGTGTTGTTTGGTTTGTATTCCAGTTAAAAAATCCTCAAGTTTTGTTATGCAGTCTTTTGGGCCTTTTGGAAATACTAGGGAAAGTTTCAGGCATTTCAAATCTCACTATTTCATGTTTAAGTTGGTATTAGTTTTGCCTCTTCATGTTTCTGAAAGATTTGCCACACACTGGTCTGAAGGGCCCAGTTCTGCAGTGCTTTCAATCTAGACAACTGGCACTGACCTCAAGGAAGTGATGTGCTTATCTATCAGGTGGTATTACATTAACATGTATTTGTAGCTCTCCAATTTTGCAGAGAAAAGTTGCTGAATTATTTCTCCTAGTCTGCTGTTACGCAGCTAAAATGAAATCTTAAACCCATATTTCTATAACTTTTAGTTTAGCACTTAGAAAAGTTACACTGTAGTTTAAACTAGTATGTGAAGGTTGTGATATCAGATGAATTCTAGCTAAATGTTCCTGTGATGCTTTTCAGTAGATAATTTAATTTAAGTTGAGGGGCCGTTCTGTCACTCTGTGTGTCTTTAGAACAGTGATTCAATTTTTAATGATCACCTCTGTCAGTATCCACTGTCATAGAAGAATATGAAGATGATGTTAGACGGACCCTTCTTCAGGTCCTGCATTCAAATTCTCTTTGAACCACGATCCTTTTGCTTTAGAGAATGCACTTGAGGAGTTGAACTTATCTTTCATGTGAAATAAAGTAACATTACCACTGTAAATTGAATTTTCTCTGTTGTTTTGAAGTAAATTCGGTTCATACATTCAGATAATTCTCTGTTTATGAAGACTGTCCAAGATACGTGTCAGTTAAGAGGGGCATATTTGGTAGGGTATAGCCTTTTATTGGATGTCTCTGGAAAGACTGAAAGTTTTGGCAAAGACATAGAGGTCTTGGTCAGAATCTTGATTTGTATTTGCTATTTTACCTAAACGGCTCCTAATACAAACTGAAATGAGCACCTTGCATGCAGATTTTGCAATTCTCAGGGAATGTAGCTGAAAGATGGATTTTCAGGTGGAATTTCTATGGATAAGATAGCCTGGACAGACACAAAAAGCCCATCACTGAACATGTGCTAACCTTGTAGGCTCATAAAATACTGGTGAATTTCACCTGTGCATATCTAAGTAATGATACTTAGGTTAGAATTTTGACGTCAAAAAATTCAGTTCCCTCATTTCTGAAAATTTCAAATACTCTTATCCTGTCAGGTCCCAAAGGACCTATCAGGTGATGTAGTCTGAGATCACAGACAATACTGGTATAGACTTCGAGGTTCTCCTGGTGTGCAACAATACACAGTGTTTTCTGTGGCTGCTAAATGTGCACTGATAAATGTAGATTACACTTGGCTTAAATGCTCTGGTAGGTGACGGGCCAGCTCAGGGTTTGGTCACTTAGGAAAGGGTTAATTTAGTAAAATCAAAAATAGACAGCTACTCAAAGCTGATGGCTTCTTTTATATTCATGGATGGAGATATAATTCTTCCATTTTGTCTTAGATATATGATTTTTCAGGAAGGATCCTGGAGCTGCCCATATCTTTCTTTATTTCCTAGACAGAAAAATGATTAATGTCAGGAAATAGCTCCCCCAAGGCTGTTGGCATACGGTGAGAGAACAAATTGCAGAACATTATCTCATTCCCTGTAACTTTTCACATTTTTATTTGTGTTCGTTAAGCTGTCACATGTTTTTGAAAGGCTCATTTTGTTTTTCAGTAAAAAAATAATTTCTGCCCTTGCTGAAAATTATGGTAAAGCCTAGATTAAACACTTGCAAAAGGTTATCAATTCTTAGCATTTTCTTTACAGAGACATAAATATTTACATCTCATTTTATTTTCAGAAAATATGATACTTTCATATTTGCATTTTTAGATACAGCTCTGAAGTCAGTGTACAATTCTTTAGGTGCTTAACTGAGGTTTAGATTGGTACACCATTACTGTATACAGCAATAATGAACATTTTTATCTTAATTAAGTATGTTGTTGTTAAAAATGTTATTTCATATTCTGAAGTACTCTGGTCAAATTTTTGGTTCCATCGAAATCAGTGGTCAGTTATAGTCAATACCTATTTCTTCAACACACTTGGCCAAAGAAAGAGAGAAAAGAGAGAGAGAGAGARAGAAAGAAAGAAAGAAAGAAAGAAAGAAAGAAAGAAAGAAAAAGAAAGGAAGAAAAGAGAAAACAAGGAAGGAAGGAAGGAAGAAAAGAAAGAAAGAGAAAGAAAGAAAGATTGATTTATTGCATTATATGATATGCTAATATGTAAAAGGGTGTCTAGGTATTTCAACAACATATTACACAAATACAGACATTTTTTATCCGCACCAAATGATGTTTATATAGTGCAAAGTCTGTGATACTTATTCATTATGCTGTTGTAATGAAAATACGTGAGATAAAGTTTTTATATTATTCCATTTTTTTTTTTCTTTTTAGCTTCCCCATGGGTAGATAAAAGTCGAACTCCTAACAAAATAGATCTGTATGATGTACGCAGAAGACCATGGTAAGCTTTCTTTTCAAAGGTTTGATATATGTATACATCACTAACTAGCTAGATATTAGTGTAAAAACTTTTTTTTTTCWGTTTATTTTTCTTTAATAGTGGTTATTTTTAGATATTGATTTTTTCTTTTTAAAACCGGATAGTTTTTCTGAATAAACAATTTTCAAATTATGCTCCTTGTTATGCAATATCCACTATAGTCGTCGTACTATTGGATTACATGGACCTTTTCACAGAAGGGTAACTATCAAATGGGTATAACGCAATTAAAAACTCTGATTTTGTGCCAAAATCAAATATAATTCAGAATATTAGACTGAACCATTCTTCCAGACTTTTGCAAGTGTTTAGAAATACCTCTGGTTTAGACCAGCAATGAAATCACTAGATTGCTAAAAGATGGGAGAGCAGCGGAATTACTTCTCATGATTTTTTCTGTAAGCCTCTCAAGACATAAAGCATATTGATACTTGGATATGGTTGAATACATTTTTTTCAAAGGACTAAGTATTTTTCCCTGAGCTGGGCTGAGTAATAATTCATCTGTCATCAAGATCTTTAGCTCTGAAATAGCATTCATGTTTTTAAGCTATCTGAAAACAGTGAATTTGATCAGTATGTCCTACTTTCAGACTTCCCTGATGTCATTTAGACTTAGATTTACTTAGGAGACACAGCAAGAGAGGAAGTAACAACACATGGGTTTTGTACTATCTACAACAAGAGGATTTTGTTGGTTCAGCTAGTTTGAGTTAAGAGATCACAGACTGTCTCCCATCACACACAAAAAATGTGTGTTCAGGTTTGTCTCATTCATACCATTTATTCATTTCAGGTATATCCAAGGAGCTGCATCTCCCAAAGACATGCTTATTTTAGTTGACGCGTAAGTGTTTAATATCTGAATATTGGCATTAGAGGGATGAAAGTACTTAGACATATTAAACAAATGTCTCCATGCTGAAAAATAAAGAGGGGATTAAGAGGTCCTTATGTGCAAGGTTCAAAAATCTCAGTATGAGCAAAATAAATGCATAATAAAATACAGTTCAAAAAGCCCAAACCAAACCTGAAAGTTATTTAAACTGGGGGCAAGGAAGTGTTTTTTTAAATCACTTTAATGTTTTTCTGCTTTCAACGTATTAATTATTGAAGCAATCAAGTGGATATTTCTCATGCGCATGCCAAGATTTGTTGTAAAACTCAAACCTAAAAACAAATGCCTAGAAGCATTACAGTAGCTGCAATCATGATTTCGTGAGCCTGAAAGACAAGAATGTCTGCAGACTTTGCATGTTTTACCAAAGAGATTTAAAAATTGCCAAGTTTGGTTACTATGAAACATTGCTAGAAAGTGAGCAAAGAAATTAATAAAAGCTCTCTCTTTGCCTTGGCAAGGCTTCTTTGGTGTAGCTAATGTTGAGGGACTGAAGGAAGCATTGAACCTGATGTGTCAGATTGCTTTATGCTGAAAAGCTTCTCGGGCATAGAATTTGCATTTAATGCTTTTACATGGGGTGAAGTGCTTTCATATCAGCAGTGAGTTTTATCAACATTTGTTATTTCTTCACTTCAGCTTASGTTTTGCCTTGAATCAAACAAGCTGTCATTTGTGTCTCTGAAAATCTAAAGCTGTAAATCTGTGTGTAGGAGTATAAAATGTTTAGGTAATGCATTGGCTGAAGGTGGTAAACTCAGATTTCTTGAAAACAAAATGAGTAAAGGATGTAGCATTATGACCTCATCTAAGGCACAAGACTTTGAATGCCAGTTTTGGACTTAGTTTAATAGTTATAAATAGTGTAATAACACTAATGATGAGTTGGAGAATTCAGGACATAAATTGAAAATTTTAGTGTGAAAGTTGGTGAGAGTGCTGATGAGTGCTCTATATTTTCTTTGTACTTTTTACATAGCATTTGCTAAATTCAACTTTTCTGTTGTGGATTTTTGCAGGAGTGGAAGTGTCAGTGGATTGACATTGAAGCTGATCCGCACGTCGGTCATTGAGATGTTGGAGACCTTGTCTGATGATGACTTTGTGAATGTAGTTTCAGTGAGTATCTGTTCTTCCCACAAAATTTGCATTGTCAACAAAGCCATAAGCGAGATATTTTTAATACTAGATGCGAGATAGTTGAATATTAAGCTGCAAAGAGACTTAAAATTGCAAAATGCCACATTCAGCAYTTGGGTTTTTATAAAGTAAAATTAATGTCCTAGATTTGTTATTATATATACACTTGAGTGAAGGGCAAAAGTCATTTAAATAAACTCCCGCATAGCCAAATTCTCCTTTCCAGTATAATATTATGGTCTGTATAAAACATCTTCCTTTAGGTTGGTATATGCAAATTCTCTTTAAATAATTGCTGGTTTCCWGGTTTTCTACACAGCAGATATTTGGGTTGCTCATGTTGATAGATGCATGATGACAGAAGATGTACAGCCATATATCTGGCCTGCCCAAAAAAAGTTGCTGAGGAGTTCTGCCGTTAACAACTTGATGGGTAGCAAAGCAATTTTTTTCTCGTGATAAATAATAAAGTAGAGGGGAGAATCTATGAAGAAGGTATGGGGAACTTTCAGTTTTTAGGCTGATACCTTGGATGTCATGTTCTAGCCTTGGGCAGGGCTTTTTTAATTTTTTTTTATTAAGCTTTTCAGCTGTAGGGCTTTGATTCTAAAGATTTAGGATGAGAACATTGACATATTCTTAATAACAAGAGACAGCCTCAATGATGAGTAACTGGAATGATTTTGGAGATAATTTTCAACTTGTACAGTCATGTTGTAGCCAGCCTGAGGGAGAAGGACCTGAAATATAACTAAAAGAAATCTTTTTTAAAACAGCTTATTGCCTCATTGTTTGCTGACATTCTAGCTAGAACGCTCTCCAAGTAGCAGACATGCTCTTACTCTCAATGGTGTTTCCTTTGTTAAAGTTTTTAATAGTGGATAAGACTATTTTCCTTAGTCTAAATTATGGTGAAAAAACCCGAAAACTAATTCTGTATTATTATTATTTTTGTTGTTATTATTAAAGAAAATAAACTTTTCTGTATGGTATTAGGGAGCTGAAATCTTATTGTTAGGTTCACCGATTTAAAAAAAAAAGCTTGTAATCCTAAACTGATGGAAACAGACTACTATGTTCAGTGCAGCTGTGCCAGCTTTCACTGCTGGAAAATCTGGATCCCTACTACCTCTTGATTTACACAGCTTTCCAAACTCTTTCCTTATATTTGCTTCAAGATGACCAGAAATAGTGTATCTTAATGCTAAGCCTTCCTTTGGCTCTGGGTGTTTTATTAGCTAAGGTTCAGTGAGGCCCCAAGGTTGGGATTTGTGTCAAAAAAGGACTAGAAATCCTCAATTATTTTTTACAGTATATTTTCCCAGTGGTTTGTAGCTTAGAATATATAAGGACCTTTTTTTCCTTTGAGTGAACTTGAGAGGCTCACATCAGAAATTTGACTGCAGAACCAGAGAGGTTGTGCTGTTTTCATCAGAGGATGGGGGAAAACACTCACAGAAATGTACATAATAGAACATGGCATCTCTAAATTTTTCATAAAGTGCTATATGGTGTTGTGCATTTATAATTTAAACATCTTTATTAGATCCTTTCAGTACTGCAGTTACTTTCGTTTAACCTATGTTTTCACGTGTTCAGATGATTAATGAATGGAATTGTGGTGGACATTGTGTTATGACATGTCTATATTTTATTTCTCTAACAGACAGGAAATCATGCTGTAGATAGGAAACTAGTGATTGTACTACTACAAGGCATTCTATGAGAGAGAGAAGTGAACACGGAAGTTTGATCTTTTTTTAAAGATGTTTTTTAAGATTTGGGTTTTTTTTAAGATTTGGCAGTATTAGTTTAACAGTTGGACTAGATAATCTTAAAAGTCTTTTCCAACATAAATTATTCTATGAATCTGTCACCATGATTCACAAAATATTCTGTAACAGAGAAGGCATGCCTAAAATCCAACTCTAGTGCTTCCTTAGTACACTCAAAACTCAAAATATCAACTTAAATGTTTTGTTCTAAGTGAAATAAATGTAGATTTATTCAATATGTTTCATGTTTTTGCTTAAGAATATTTTCTCGTGAAGCATCCTGGTATTAGACATGACTGGCTAATCAAAAAGTCCAAAAAGCTAGGTGCAAATACTCAGTTAATACAACGTTGGCATGTGGATATATGGACATTAACACTAACTGGAAGTTGTCTATAGGTTTTTTTTTCCCCTCATGGATCCTTTGGTCTAAAATATGACAGTTGTTTTATGGCTTGTTAGCTTTAATAACCATAGAGTCTTTAGTATAAGGTTTTGAGTTAACTAGAGAGCTGTTTTACTGCTAACCTCTGCCAAGATGTTGTCCCACAAAGCCCATATGTACGATGATTCATGCCCACAACTGAAAGACATGGATTTAAGCTCATGTCAATCACTTCTTAGAAGTGACAGGATGATTTAATGAACTGTGCCTCGTATAGGAAGAAATCCTAGGGAAAAAAAGCTTCAAAGTAGGTGTGTTAAAAACATTAGTTCTACTGATTGAACACGGTTCCTGCATTTATGTCCAGGGAAAAAAGGTTGAATGAACTATCAAGTCATGTAAAGATAGCCAGGGGTTAATATATCATGGTTTCCTCTGGGATTTGCATGTTCCTTATCTGAAGTGCTGTGCTTTGTTGCAGGGAGAAAACCTGCTGTTTGAAAGAGCTTAAATGTATGAGTAATACAGCTGTTCTCCCACTAATCCGGTTATAGGCTTTGATAGCAGTGAGCGGTAGATGATAGGGGCAGCAATTCCATCCCAGCACGTTGTGATTTAGTGACTTGGTTTCAGATGTTGACACAGAGAGTGTAATTTGTTTGTGATTGTGGGGAGTGTGCAGGAGGAATGTATTTCAAATCTGTAGAGGTGTGGAAAACCACACAAAGGAAAAACCTCCCTTGCAGCAACAGATGTGTTAAAGGTCAGGAGCTGTAGCACTTTTAAAAATCACTTAGCCTTTGTAAAACTGCAAACTCGTATTTACTGTTTAGGAACTGGAAATTAAATGTCATGAGCACACAAGATAGACAGAATCAGACTCTGGGAAAATTGAAAGCTCATCTCCTGCTCTTGTGCAGTTCTGCACGTTGAGTAAACTCAGACAGAAGGTGATTTCTGCATGAATTGTATTCAAGTAAAAAGCTGTGCTCCCAGCCTATGAAATTATTCTTGGGGATAGAAACAATCTGTGGAAGACACACCCCTTTTCCCACTGATTTTTAATAGCAGTTTTTCATGTAATTCTACAGCTCAGTGGTACAAAGCTGTCTACTTTGTCTCCCTTWCTCCTAAGTTGGCAAAATCTTTTTGCTTTCCTAGTTAAAATATTCAAATATGATAACAGAGGGGAAAAAACATTTTGTAAAAGCCTTTTCAATTTATCCAAGGTTTCTTTCTCTTTCTGTTACATGATCAATCCTGTATTCTGCAGTTCATATTGTACCTATATTATCTTAAATACAGGGAGACATTCCTTCCTTCTGGGAACTACTTTCTTAAGCTTGTTTAAAAAATTAACCAGTGAGCCGTGGGTGGAAACCTTAGCCTGAAGTCCTGGTGAAAGGAGGAGGATGCTAGATTTTGCAGCCAGGTAGCCTGTCATGCTTATGCTCTTTCCTAGAAATTTTAGCTTTGTATGAGTGTACTTCTGTTCAAATCGGCAAAAACGTGCAGAATTTTATTTAAAAATAACCTAAAGTTTGTTTCCTTTATTATTTCAATGTAATGTTTTTTAGTGAACCTGAAATTAAACTGCATACTCAAATAGTATGACAGGTTTTTTGCTCTGTTTCTGAATTTTGACCCAGAAAAGTTCAGTGGTGCTTAGTTTCTTCAAACAACATCACTACTTAAGGGAGAAATTGAACATGATCGTGGTATTGGTGGCACTGAAATATTTCTATTGGCGGATGTAGAGGAAGTGAAAAGGACTCGTGTGTGAAGGGSTTTGCCAATGTACTCTGTTTCTTACATTACATTCTTACATTTCTTACATTCTGTCCATTAATGGACAATATTAAGGAGAAAATATGAAGACACCTGCTTTCTTTTTCAGTATTTGACAAATAAAAAACTACATAGAGAATCAGGTTCCCTCTACAATAAGCRTGTCTGCATAAGCACCTCTCTTAGTGATTTAATCCTGGCGCATTTCAGGTAACAAATCACAGTAGCTGCAGTTAAGCACACAGTCTCCTCAGCATCACAGCAGTGTGGGGCAGTACACAGAAATATATTATTCTTTTTTTCTGCAGGGGACATGGCTTGGGGTTTTTCGTAGTCAATGAAAAGTGATAAAGGTTTAGAGCTGAGTGTTGAACTTCCTGATTCTTTAACTGTAATCCATCCAATTGACCTTGCAGTTTCTCTTACATTGAATGGTTCATTTTCAAGAAAAGGAGAACAATGATAGCTGCAGAGAAACACATCTTCGTAGAAATATTCCTTAGCGGAAAATCATTAGCATTCCTTAATGCAAGGTCRTTCTCTTGCATCTTCCATATTCACGGTACAAGTGAATTGAATATTTTCTTCAYASMGGTGTATTTAATAAGCACTGTAGGTGCAGAGTTAAAGCTCAGAGAASTTATCAAAATAYAATATTMAATTYCTGCATTGTTAATAATTACAGGTAGAGCAAGGCTATGTATCTGTGGAAATATATATATGAGAAATACAGCTGGAGGACATGTTTAGCAAATGTAATGAAGATGAGTATTCTGCAAATAACAATGGAGAAAGTTTGGAAATTATGGAAACCCAGGGATTGTTAAGAAGTTAGAAAAAATTTTCTTTTTAGYAGCAGGAGTTACAGTAGTATCAACAGAGTCATGAAATGTTAATCWGCCTGCAGAATTATGTTTCTTTTTACCTTTCCTTCAAAAGGAAAGTCAAGAAAGGAGTCAGTGAAGCTGTGTTAAAGTCTTTCAGGTAGGGCTGGAGTTGACAGGATTAGGGTAGGGAGGATGTTACATTAGCTGACTTTTTCGAAATGAAATTKACTTCAGTGGGACTCTGATCCTAAGGAAAGCAAATTACACAGTTTGTTGCCAAGAAAAAGAAAAGGTGAAGGACCACTAGGAGTCAAACTTCTTGCAATCTTCATCCAACATGATGAACTTAAAATGTTTGTACAGCTTCAGTGGCATGGCTAGAGACAACTTTTCATCTAAATAGTGTATGGATTGATGGTTCACTTTCCCTCCTGGAAGACAAATTAGAAGTATTTGAACCTGGATTTTGACTGTATGACTTCTTTGTTGTGGCTGAATACTGYTACATAAATGTGGAATATATCACAATTTTAACACGAAAAGGATTGGCTCAGATTTTACAAAAGATATTGCAGGTGTCTTCTCTGAGGACTGCAAGTGGTTTACAGTTGATTGCTTGGTTCTAGAAAGCATCTTCTCCCAGACCTGRGTGCATCATCTGAGCAGCTGGGTTTGAGACATACTCTCAAACTCACAGAATTCGACCTTTTTTTTGGCTGTTCTGGAGTGCAGAAATAAATAATCTAATGACTSATGTCATCACAGATGAGAACTGTTGTCAGTGGGCAAACTCTTGTATCCATAGGCTCTCAAACCTGTCAGGTAAAAACACTGCAGAATCACTAGTTGAAGCCCAATAAATTTGGATGGCAGATAAGTAGTTAATACGCCTCTAAAAATTGCAAGGAAACATTATTGTTGTCTTCATATCAATATTTAATGCCTGGAAGATGCACTTTTAGCAAACATCTACCACTAAATTTTTTAGGTTTATTGTGGAAATAGCCAAGGGAATGTTAATGACCAGTGATATGTGGGTGGTGAGACAGTGTGCAAGAGGTCAGATTGGAGTGTCTCATTGCCCTTTTTACCCTTAAATCAAGAATACGTAAAGATTTTGGTTTGTTGGTTGTTTGTTTCTTTTTTTTCTTTTTGTTTTGTCCTGCTGACTTAAATGTTTATCCCGAGTAGTTGTTCATCATCCACCTTAGTTACTAATGGACTGGAAACTACTTCATCATTCTTGTGTGATACAAACACTGTAGCTTTCATCTTKTTAAACAGGGAATATATACCAATTACTTTTTTCTTTTCTCTCTATACTTAACAGTTTTGCCATCTCAATCTAGCAACAGACATGTTCAGCACTTAGGCTTTCTSTTATCCCTAGTGTACATAAAAATTTCTTGTTAACTTCGTTTTAACCAGCCCTCTAATATTGTCTGTGCAATAAGACAGAACAGCAAGTACTTAAAAAAAGCAGACATATACAGAATAGTCTATGACAAAGAGGTGAAAATGAAGTGTTACTTTTCTGTCCCCGTGATAATACTCCCTATGGTACTTGCTTACATTTTTTCTGGACTATCTGGCTTAAAATAATATGTCAGTGTGTAAAACCTATATAACATGAATGCCATGTGATATTAGTGCAGTGGTCTAAGGATTACAGCTCAGACCAGGACCATCTCCAGAAGCCAAGTTGCCACGTTCACCTCAGAACTGTGCACAAGCCACTAAGCCTTTGTAACAGTACAGCCAGCCAGATCCCACACAGAAGCTATTCACATTYCTATTCAAAGACCATCTGGCCATACCTGATGTATTGCTACAGAATTTAGAAAGGAAGCACAAGTTTCAACAATTTGTTCTTAATTTCTCATTTAAACTGAGCCTTACGTAACTACAAATAAACTTGAGAAACCTTTAGAAGATTAAGTTATTTTTCTTTTAGAATTACGAAATAATAACCAAGCCATCTGAACTATGGGATTTATTTGTTTATACATTTATTATTTTATCTGCTGGGGGAAAGCATATCATGCCAGATTCAACACCTGAAGAGAGCTGAGGCTGTTGCAGCTCTGTGCCACAAATCCAACGGGATGTATTCCCAATGGGCATATACACATGGAGCACATGTATATACACATAACACATGTGTATATGTACATAGCACATATTCATATGTCCTGAGGCCACAACCTCACTCCAGTTTCTGGTAGGGACCATCTCATGTACACACACTCAGGTGTCAGGGTCTRCCTTGCTCCCAACAGCCAATCCCTCATGGAGGTCTCCATTAGGAACTCAACACACACACGAGTTTCACTATTAGAGACCCATAGGACCAACACCTGTTTTACCCAACTTGTTAATCTCCAGACCACCTAAATCTGTCCCTCTCCTTACCCTGGTTCTTCCCTTAAATATTCTGTACTAATTCCTGTGCAAACCTGAAATGCACTTTGTGGTTATTAACTGTAACTTTAATTYGCTGTGGAAGGAAAATGTTCAAAATGTATGTAAGAGAGAAAAGAAACTTTTCTACATGGAAAATTTCAAAAAGGAATAGGGCAAATCTTAAAACAAGATCTGTTTCATTTTAGATCTGTCACGAAGTGTTAATTCTAGGGAATAGAGTRCTTGTGTGCATGAAGAGCCAAAGGGAATGGAAATTAGAAGCTCAAATTCTACATCAGGGTGTCAGGAGCAGGGATGTTGCTGGAAACTGTACATTTATTACTGTACAATATAGCTGACAGCTCCAGATGACTAGAAAAGTCAGCTCCATTCCCACTTWGAGGGATTGCTTTGGGCATCAATACAGATTTTTATTGTCTCCTCTTATAGCTGTCAAATGTCAGGGAGTCAGACTTCTAACAACACATGGCATAGGTGTCTGTGATTTCCAGAATAAATTTGAGCTCTCTAGTATATTAGTAGTGTTTAAAAAGAGTAGTTTAGTAGTATATAAGAAGTATTTAAAAAGCRTAGTTTAGTGGTATATAAAACTATTTGATAGCTCTACCTCATAGTTCCACTGGTTAATAAATGTTGGCTATTTCCAGTTTCTGAATTTTCAGCAAAGCACAGATCTTACTAAAGAGGTCCCTGCTTTGTCAGATCTGTCATTGATYTTGGGATGTTTTATGGCATGTCAGATGCTGGACCAAAAATGCATTGCTAAGTCAGCTTCCCAACTGGGAGACWACTCTTAGGGAGCATTGTGAAAATATAATTTAAAATTTGTGATGGGAGAATGGTCTCTTGAGCAGTACACTCATTCCTTACCAGTTCGGAAGAGGCTGGGCTGGGCTGGCTTTAATAATTCTTCTGGGGAAAAATTAGTCACCATATTAGTGAAAAAAGAAGAAAATGCAGGCTGTCCAGAAGTTCTGGGACAGGGTGAAGGCTATGATGCCCCTTGAAAAAATATTTTTTCTATAAAAATCATCTATTTGTTAGGTACTAATTATGTGTGGCAGTGTACTAGTTTGGAGTGAATCTAAAGGATCTCCTAACTTAGGCAAAGCATGAATGAAATACTCATCGTCTCCTCAAGCCTCACACTTCCAAGACTCACACTTTTCCCTCGTGTCTTGCACTTCCCTGCCTTAGCAGCAGCATCTCCCATGTCAGCACCGTGATGCTGCATCCTCCTCCCTGCTCTGGAACCCCAGGCACCTGCAGAGGTGACAGGCACACTGAAGTCAGGCTGTGGGAATAGGAAGGTGACATTGCAGTCGCCTGCTATTGCTCTGCTGTGTGGACTGCTGCTGAAATGTGTGTCTCTCTTGCATCTTAGTGCACCAACTAAACATTCATCCTGATTTTGATACCCTGATTAGCAACYTCACATATCAAGAGCATTTATAGATAATAGTTTAATACTTAAAACTTTATCTCTGAAGACCAGTGAGGGGAGATGAGGAATGTCGGGGAAGTTCAGCGTGGATATTAGGAAAAGATTCCTCACTGAGAGGGTGGTCTGGCCAGGAACAGGCTGCCCTGGGAAATGGTCATTATTCCAAGCCTATCAGGAGTGTCTGGACAGTGCTCTTAGTCATGTGGTTTAGTTTTAGGTAGTTCTGCATGGAGCAGGGAATTAGGCTTGATGATCCTTATGGCTCCCTTCGAGCTTGATATATCCTATAAATCATCTTTTTGGCAAGGGTGCTTCATGTTTTAAACAACTTGAATTTGACTGAATGAAGATTTTCCCTGTTAAGTGATAGCAAGACAAAAGTCTACAAAATAACTTTCTAGGAAGTCTGTTCTTGTTACAGCTCTCTCCCCCAGTGTATGTGGGGAGCAGTGCCATGCAGGGCAGGCTACAGGGCTGCAGCACTACAGCAGTGCAGTAGTTCAGATCAGCCAGCTTTCCCTGGGAGATGCTGAAGTTTACAGTACTGAATTTTTCAGTAGAAGTCAGAAGCACATGATTTAAAGTAAATAATACATGCTAACTTTGCCACAGCAGCAGAAAAAGACCATAAATTTAATCTTGCTAAGCAAATTCATCTTTCAGCCTACGCTGATGTTCTGTGTTGTAAGTCTGAGATTGGCAGTGCAGCATCATACTTTATGGTCTGAACATTAATCCTTTGTGCTTAGCGGGAGCTTTGCATTGATCTATGTGCGGATAATAATATTGGTTATAAAGGTTAACAAAGCTAACTGAGAGCAGCCTTTGGCCTATTATTCGGTCTTTTCCCTAATATTTATCTTATATTATGCTACAATATTTCTTCAGTACATATTTTGTGATCTAACAKTTTCTTGAATTTCCTCTACAGTGTATATGTAGGATTCTATTGTATACCTGAAGACTCTCTGTACGTAAGTCATAGAATAGGAGAAAGAAGTTATTCTATAGCAAGATATGAAAGGTGAATTTCGATATCACATTATTTTCTGGCATGTCAAATTCCAAACCTTTATTGCTTGAACTGCCTCAGATTTTCTGTGTACTAAGAATTTACATGGGAATAAAACTTTGCAAATTGCTTTCATACTATTCTCTAAATGGATTCTGATAAATATTTATAATATCTTCTCACTGCTGAAATACAGATTCTAACTGGCCTTATTCAAGATTCAGTTATTCTTGGGATTAACCCTAAAATCCTATTACCAAGCCTAAAGCAGCAGGAAAAAAAAAAAAAGGAAAAGAAAACGACAAAGCCGGATTTAGCTACAAATGAAAGCCTGGTGAAATCAGATCTATTTCACTATTGCTCATTTAATACGTGTAGATACAACTAGGTCACCAAGCTGATTTAGCCATGAGGTAGAAGTAGCATAGCAACAAACCTCAGCAGATTGAAAGTTAGCAGCAGTAGTATTGGAGTAGGTCTTCAGCAAGCTCACTATATTTTCCTCAATTTTCTTGCAATGGTGTTATTGATTTATTAAGCTGTTGGGTTCTTGGTATTTTAAATGTGCAAGTTTTGTCTCTGTAGCAAGTTTCAGTATAGAAATTACTGCCTTGTTCAAGTTTATATGCTTTTCTATAAAAGGTAAACATTTATGAGTGTTGAAAAATACACAATTTACATACAGTTTAAGGCAGGCTCTCACTTCATATCAGAAATTTTGGGAAGGTAGATTTTTAGTTTTAGTTTTTTGATTTTTTTTAAATTTAGAAATGCAATTTCAGAAAGTTCTGATTAAACACGATATGTTGAATCCATAGATGCAAGTAAACTAAGTGGGAGAAGAGAGGACGCAATAGGTAAGGATGGTTGGGAAAATCTGAACTTTTACAAAGACCTGGTATTATATATTTGGTACATATGTTATCACTTCTACAGATTTTGGAGGTACAGAAAGACACTTAGAAAGTGGGGTGGTTTACAGCCTTTCCGTTATTAGGACCTTAAAGAGGGTTTGTAAAGCTGCTGGAAACTGAGATGCTTGTTTCGAGAATATGGATCCTTTGCATGGAAAAAGCAAATTTTCATCCTCTTGGAGCTGGGACCTCTTGTGTTCAAGATGYGGAAATTTTCCTTTAAGGAGGAAGTTTAGATTTTAATATTTTGGGGTTTTCATTCGTTTGGAACACGAATATATTTTATTGGTTTAGTTGAAATGATAAATTTATGCCAGTCACAGAAAGCACCAATGTCCTCCACCAAAGGTGTAAAATTCCACATTTCATGGTGTTTGTAAGATCAGTTCAACTTTTTTTGYTTTAGTGCCACCTAGTGACTAAAACTTGAAAAAGTTTTTTTAAAGTTGCGATAATTTATTGACGTTTGTTTTTGCATTCTCCAGTAATAAGATGATTTACAAAAGATTTTGTCTTTTTCAAACTAAATCTCAGAGCCCGTGCTGATTTCCTTGATTTCTTCTCATGAGGATTTACGTAAACCTATTGCTATGCTTTTTGAGAACTGTGGCTTTCCTTAGTGCATTAATGCTTTGTCAGGAAAGCATCGATAAATGTTGACTGAAGCTTGCTTTCTTGATCATGTCACACAATGAAGCAAATACCTGTACATATTTACATTTATATATACATATATAGATAGATATATTTGTATGAAGATGTCAGATACAGCAGAAAAATAATCGTTGACTGTCAGAAACAGTAATAAGMACTTTCTGATAAAGATAAATTAATGCCCCAAGATACTGCTATTTAAAACGTTTCTTTTTTTGCTGCTGTTTTCAAAGCCTACTTGTTTTGCTAGCATTACATAAATGTGAATTCTAAGACAGTGCAATGGAGGGAATATTCTGGATTTCGTTTCATAAAAGAAGCAGAATAAATRGAAATGTTTTATTTGTATTTAAATAACCTCTTACACTTGCCAACAGAATGATTGACATTGGATTTTGGATTTATATCCCTTATACCTCTCGGGAGATGGAGATCTATTTAGATTTATAGAGAGGGATAGATGGGTATACAGAAGAGAATTTGAAATATTCATAATTTCATACATTGCCTGTGAAATCAGGGATTTTTCTCTCACAGTGCTGTAGTCTTCAGAATGAATGACATTAGCTGTATGTGCATTTTGAAGAAGTTTAAGTGATAAACTGTTTATGAGAATTCATGCTTTTAAAATTTGTGCCCTGTTTGACTGTGGCTTATAGCAAAATAACTAATTTTATTAAAAGTCAAAAGTAAAAAGGCAGATTTGAGGACTTGGAATTGTTTGCACAAAGGAAAGGGGAAAAGCATATTCTTGCAGAGGGGAATTAAGATCAAAGCTTATAGCCATACCTTTGCCTTGGATTTACTTGTTTTATTCCCTGTTGCTTCACTTTTCTCACCAGTGAAATGAGAAAAGTTCTGAGCTGTTTCACGAGGAGTCCAAGATACACAGTAATGTTTGAAAATGACTGTGATGTTAAAGTGTGGATGGCCCTGGGAGTTACATGCTATGTGTTACTTCCTAAAGCTTGTCAACTGGCGAGAGGTTGGATGGTATCTGCAAAAGGCAGATTTATAAAAGAAGTTCCCAATAGACAGGGCAGTTTGTATCTGCTAAGCAGGTGATGTATGAAAAAGAATGCAGTTTTGGGAAAAAAAACCACAATACATTATACATGGTTTGGGTTTGGTTTTTTTCTCATCTATTTTGATTGCTGTTTTTTTTTTTTTCCCAGGCTGCTTGATAGCTTTGATCTTTCTACTTAAACATCCCAAATGTTTTTCAGTCCCTGTATATCCAGTTCTGAATACTGATACTTTCTTTCTTCATTTCAGACTTTTTTCTACAGGGGGTTTTTTCCACCCCCTTTCTTCTGCCTTATACTGACCTCTTAATGAAAACATCTGTCTGTAGGGTCTTGTTATTAATTTTTTTGGTCTGCATATCTGCAGAGTGCTTAGTGTGGGACCAGATATAGCAAATAAATCAACATATCATCAACATATCTGTTTCACTTTGCTTGAATCCTCTAATAACCTCATGTTGTGGCAGCAGTTTTAATAATTTTATCAGAAGAATTTCCAGATTGAGATTGTGGAAAGGAGGAGGCTTTTAGCCACGCATAAGTAACAATTCTGKAATTAGAAGAGATTTTCAGAATAAGAGTCTTCTATTTTCCATAAGTGTGACTCTTGGGGCACTGTGGATTGCAGAGGTCCACGTGTCTGGAGGAGCCCACAGCTCAGTGRAATCCAAGGGAGGGGAAAGGTCTCTAGCGTTTAAATCTTTTGCTGCAGTTCTGTATGATTTTTCACTGGGTTTGCAAGTTGATCCTTCTCTGAATCAAAAGATAAAGTCCTTGTAAGACTGTCAGATTAGTATTTCTGTTTCTGATCTTCTCCAGAATGACAAAGTTCAAGCAGCATTAGACTCAAAGCCCTTTGTTCGGAGTTTCACGTTAAGTTGAATTAATTGTCTTTTCTTTCCAGTTACTGAGTTGCCATATATATGGCCAAAGATTGGACTGGTGGTTTGAGATCAACGAGGTGAAGTTCTCTTGACACTTTTTGTGGCCCAGTAACAGGCTTAGGTATTCCTGCCCAAACCTGTGAAGAGGAGGTCTTAATTTCTTCAGAACAGAGGATTATTCTGGGACATCCCAAAGGTGGAAACTGCAAAAGGATATCAATAAATGGGGTACTGAGAAATAATCTAGTGAAAACTGCATCTAGATCCTATACCTTGCAGGTATAATTACGAGACTAATTTAATTATATTAATACTTCATGATGCTTTAAAATAAAAAGCTCAAGGTTATCCTGTTTCCCATGATTTCCAACTGTTTTGCTGCAAGCCTGTCTTATTTTAGCTTAGGTAAGGAATAAGCTTTTCATATACTTGAAAAAGTAGAAGCTGTCACTGGTGGTGACATACTGTATAGGGTGGCTTTACATTTTAACAATTGAATGGTTTGCCTCCAAATGTCATATATTGTTTTGTGAGTGAATCACTGAGCCCACAGCATCATAAACAAATTCCATTTATTTCCTTTTTACCAATAGCACTTTTGTGACATATGTTTATATTTACTGCAACAATTAGGGGGAAATGCCAGCCTGATAAATACCCCCGTGACATATTTCACATAGAGACACTGAGAGTACTTTTTTCAATAAAGTATAGATTGTAATTACCTTAATTTCACACCTTTGATAAGATTCGATTTTGTAAGAACCTCCTGAAACGGCAACTGGATTTGAAAGCTTGCATGTTCTTTCTTTAGTTAAATACTAAGTGATTGTGTGCATTGTTAACCAGTTTTCAGGAAATCTTGTAAACTGAAATAAGCATTGTTAGGTTCTTAGGAGTCAGACAATGTGACGAGTAATCAGTAGAGGCTTATTTTGGCTTTTGGTATCTTAATATGTAAAAAATTATAGTGCCACTATTGCTGTTATTTTTCAGATGAGCGTAACTAAAAGCTGGCTCAGTTTGTCAGACTCAAAGTTTTGAATGGTCCTGGTGTTTGTCACATATGTAAAGTCAGTTTTATGGGTGATCTGAAGGCATTTACATCTGAAGGCTTTAAAATCCTGCCATTACTTCAGTACTTTACTGGAGTTCAAATTAATTAAATGCATCCCTGAATTTTCTTCCCCCCTTTGAGCATTTTCATCTGTCACATTTGAACCTTGCCTTCATCTCCTAGCAAACAGGGAAATGTTCATTCTGGAGGATTGTTGTTCCATCCACTGATTCGTTCATCTAATCAAAAACTCTGCTCATCTGCTTTTCTGACTGGCACTAACATTAACGTTGAGTGATGTCTCCRAAAACAGCTGGCTCATATATTTGCTTAATTAAATTACAGCATTTGCAGACTTTAGTTGATGTAACTCCATTCTACAAATGTGTCACGTCTCTCCTTCATTTTACATCAGCATTTGTGAATCTGTAGATGCAGATGTTTTGACTCGACCCTTTGTTCAGTTTGCAGCATACTTGAGTACAGTAGGATACAGTTTAATGTGTAAGTGTAGTACAGCACAGTTTCCTTGTCAACTGCCTCCACAGTTTGAGCCAGTATTCCTAAAAATTTTTAAAATATCACTTTTATAGCCATAATTACCAATCCATATGCTAGATACCTGACCTTCTTAGAAATAATTATCCTGATATATTTGCAGGGCTGCTGGCAAGCAGTTTAGATTGGCAGTTTAATGTTAGTGACATTCTAGGGAGAAATTTTCTCTTGTCACTAAATTTTCACTTGATCGTCTAAACTGCTGATTGCTATTGCCAAGACAAGGCATGCACTGTCCATAAGATTGAACTTACGGTTACTTTTTTATTAGGTCATTAAATAATTTGTATATAATGTCACTGATAAAGCAGAGCAGTGTTTTCACTTTAGTTTTTCAGATGAAATTGGCTTTTGTAGAGCAGAGCTGCCTACCAGGTAATATTTTTCTTCTGCTTTCCAGGTACAAATCCTGTACTTTCACCCCAACTCACAATTTGAATTTGTTTTCAGACCTTGTCTCTGTAAAATTACTTTMTGTCTGTAATTTTCCTGCCATGGCTATAAACTTAGGTTGAGGCAAACTGATATAATTCCACAGCGCAATACTGTTYTCACTTCCACATGCTTTGTGTATCCAATAATTGTTAAGTGATTTACTGATTATGTCTGTAAGAAACTTTTATTGGAAGCACCATTGAGAGTGTCAGGGTTTTGCATCAAAGTGAGCTGGTTACAGTTGTATGTTCATCTTGTGCTTTTGCTTAAGCAGCAAAACAGGTTGTGGTTTTTTGTAATTCAATATGTAATTCAATTCCATGTATTCATTTATTTTAAAGGTGAAATTTGCATTGTGAAATCAACAATACTGTTAAAATATTGGTATCTCACCAAAAGACAATATTAACTTATGAGGAAAAAGCAAAATTAAGCATCCTAGAAAAATTAATGCAGTAGATGACAAGGTATTATATTAGTTGAGAATTACTTAATGCTCAAAAGCGGAACATGTTTAGGTTCTACATACATGCAGGAGTGGCATCTGGTACAATAGYGGTATGACAGGATAAGGCAGACATATTCATGCTTTAAAGTCTCTAGTTCATAGGGYGCTTTGACACATCGTCTTTGTGAGAATAACAAATTGCTTGTGGAACTGTAAGGAAGAATCCCTCGGAGCAAAGGCTCTCATAATAGTGCTTGGATTTGCTCATTTACACCCTAAATGCCCACAGTTGCAGCTCTGTGGCTGTTTTCAAGAAGGGTATGGAACAACTTAGGCTAAGCCTTCTGCTGAGGATGTTTCAGTCATCTCTGCCATAAGCTGTACTGTATGTGCTGTTATACATTTGCTCCTAACAATTCCACAGCAAAAGTCTTGTTGATTAAAGTGAATGTTTGGTAAACATTAAACACTGCTGAAAGTTCATGTTTTGACTGGTCCTAAGAACAAGGAGCATGATTCCACTACAGGGAAAAGTCTGCTTACCTGCTAATAACTTGAACTGAAATACAAGGCATTATTAGAAATGGTTTGGTACTATTAACCCCTTCATCCTTTTAAGGGTTTTTTTGTTACAAGTGTCCTACAGTTACAGGTTGGTGTTTGCTGCTGACAGCAGTTCTCTCTCTCTGCTTTGTGCCTGGTACTTAGGGATTTATTTTTAGACATGTAAGTAGTCAGAGCACTTATTGAAATCTGTGACCTTATTTACCTTTTATTCTATAGAGCTCTATAGAACTAGTTAGTAGTAGTGCGACTTAAGCCAACGAGGCTGATTTTTAAGTTATTTTAAGGCTTAGCACCAGGTTGACAGCATAAAATTACATTTACATTTACTTTCACTGAAGATCCAGAATGGGGAAGAGGCATAGTAATCTGCTGAAATGTAAATTAGGAGATCTGTAGTTTAGTACACGTGAATGTATGTATATTTATACAGAGACAAATTTTAAAGTGATCATAAACTGATTTCTACTTGTGCAGACAACATTTTGCACTTAAAAGATTTTCTGTGTATATTTTTACATAATGTCAGAATATCACAGACATTAATTTTCAGGGAGTGGTCTCTATGAATATGTGGGTAAGAGAGCAGAAATATGTGTGTTCTCAATACACAAATTTGTATTGCTTTTAACAGTATTCTCGTATTTGCAGCTATGCTCTCATCTGCTTCCAAGAATGCATTTTGTTTTCCATAATGTATATATACTAATTGAATATGATCTGCAAGTTACATTGTAAACCACCAAACTAATACATGCAATATGGGAGTCACCTGATAACCAATATTTTTCAGTGGTTAAAAAGGGTAAAATATATATTTTTTCATGGTTTTTTTTATTTCTTTAACTCTGCATTTCTGAGTTTTATTTCTTTATATAAACTTGAAACAAAATTTGTGGGAATTTTTCCACTTTAGTCGATTATTTTTTTGATTGCCACAGACTGAAGCACCAAATACCTGTTTTTTAAAATACATTTATTGTGACATTTTGAAATCTCCAAACACTTCTGGACATTCTCAGTGCAGTGGAAATGCAAATCCAGGTTTGACATTGCTTATGTCAATGATCCAAAAAACATAAATCTTTACCAGTACAGTATACAGGAAAGAGAATTAACTCTCTTTAATACTATTTCTATTTATTTTACAGTTTAATAATAATGCTCAGAACGTCAGTTGTTTTAATCATCTTGTCCAAGCTAATGTGAGGAACAAGAAGAAACTGAAAGAAGCTGTCTATAAAATCTCTGCTAAAGGAATTACAGATTACAAAAAAGGCTTCAGCTACGCTTTTGAACAGCTGCTAAATGTAAGTATTTAAGTAACATCTCTCTGCTGCCAAGTGAAGAAGGAGAATTTGAATGTTCAGCTGGCCACTGCATGCTCCTTCATTGTGTAATGAAGTGGTAGAAGTGCAAACCTTTATTTAGCAAATAAATTTATCCCAACAATGTTTTGTTTTTTTTTTTTTTTTTTTCATTGCAGATTCCCCAACAGGTTGCTAAGATTTTGGAATTAATTTGGTTTTCAATCTGTTGTACTATTTTACTTCATTCATTCAGCTGTTTTTTTATTTAACACGTGATTCACAGTTGACACATACTTGTGGTCGTGGTTGACTTGCAGTTAATTTTAAAATGGACAGATCTGTGTTACTGTGCTATTATTTCAATTTTACCACAATGTCTCCTAGCAATGTTTAGTTAACCTACAATTTCACACTTACTAGAAGTAATAAATGTCATGGCTTAAGCAGGATAGAGGGGAGGAAATGAGTTAGTTAATAGAGGAATATTAGGCACCTGAGAGTATTCTAATTCCTTTCTCTTTCTCATGTATAAAAAGAATAATTTCCTCAAAAATTAACTGCATTGTTTCCCTGTTTTAAATACATTGTACTTTCTTATTTGCACCCAAGCACAAGCTTTTTGCATAGCAATGTTTCCCATTTACCACAAATGTTGGGCGTTTATTAGTAAATTTTTAATGGCTTATGTAGTTCAAAAAAACAGTTCTACTTTTCAGCTTTGTGAAGGCTGCATATTATATCTTAGTGTAAATAAAGCTCTATCAGTTTACAACAGATAAGGATATAGCTTAACAAATATGAAGTGTATTCTCTTCCCTACTATTTTTTGCAATATATTTTTAATACTGTATTTTTTCCTATAATCTGCCAGATTCTGAACTGCAGGACACTTCCCTGACAGTGTGTCATCAATTTAAGGCTAGAACTGATGGAAAAAATCCTAACCTTGTTAAATTTTGATGGCAGAAAAGAAAATGCAATGTTTTCATGGGAATTTTCTCAGTAGATCACTGTTCAGATTAGCAGAGGGGTTTGGTGGGGAAATTAGTGGGAAAACTCTGCTGATGGTTATATAAAACCACAAACAATATTTTAAAGTCTGTTGGACATTTTTGGACCAGGCTGGATGGCATTTGACCCTTTTCTGCATCTGTTGACATCTCATGCAAGGGTAACCAGGAAGACAAGAAATTTTGTCAAATATCTTCCTCATAACATTTATATTTGCTTAAAATTATGGATTACATTTGGTCCAGCATAACATTTATATTTGCTTAAAATTATAGATTACATTTGGTCCAGCACCAGATGCTTACTTGGTGTACAGGCAACATTAAGACAAGCTGAACACGGGGGGAAGCCTCAAAGTGGACTTGTTTGTAGGCCTAAAATATTACATAAAAAATAATTGGAAATCAGTGTCATAGTGTGACTATCTCTTTTGTAACTGGAGGCAGAAGTGTGATTAGTCTCACATAATCTCTGCAAAATGGTAAATTATGGCTGGACATCGTGGATTGCATGAGGTTGTGGACAAATAGTCATCCTCTCCAAATATTGGCAAATCCATTTCACAGGAAGAGTAAAGGGCTGGTGATGGGTTTAGCACTTGATTCCAGTGACAAGACAATATAATATGATGATATAATACAGCCTTAAACAAATAATAAAAAATATGTTTTGGAATAGTTTCTAGTTGTATATCTATGAATTCAAATAGTTCGATTGCTTTAAGGTCCATAGAAATGTAGTATTGCTCAAATTTTCGTAATAATCTTGTGGATACTGTTTCTGGATGAAAATTATTTCAAACAATTTTCCATAATATCAAAGTAATATTTCTCTTGTACCGTGAAAAAATTGCTGTCTGATGTGTTGCTAAATGGAAATAGATACTTCAGGTCTTTTCAACATACTAATTCAGGTGATTAACAATAATCTGCATTCCATAATTTTTATGCAGCATTTTCCTATTATTTATTGTTACATTAACTTGCTATTTCTTTGAAAATCATAATACTTCAGCTTTGACAGTTCAGGAGAAGTTTTTTCCCTCATATCATAATAGCTACAATTTCTCGAAGGAAAAATAGTCAAAAATGCACTCCTAAAAAGTCGTGTCACAAGGTATAATTGTAACCTGCCACTTAATGAGTTAAAGATGTGAAACTTGCATATAACAAAAGCAATTTTAGACACGGTATAACATGGATCATGTCTTCCTTGCCTGTTTGAAAGAAAAAAACAAGGCCTGGATCAAATAGAACAGAGAGCTAAAATTAATACGTAGCTCAATTCCACTTATGTTCTTCTGTGGTTTAAGCTAAGAAGCTGTTTCTTGTCCTGGGGAATCTCCTGTATAGACAACACATTCCCCTTCAGCTGAGGGGACTGTCCATTGGACTGCTGAGGCAAACTGTTCAGAAAAATGATGAAATTACTGCATCAGCTTTTCATAGTCTGTTACATATTCGCTCCCTGAGCCAGTATCTCTCCATTTTAGTCCAAATGGGGGGAGGAAAAAGAGATGTGTTGTGAAGGCAGTTCTGCCTTCCTTGATGCCTTGTAAGAAACTAATGTGTTTGGTCTTTATGGTGGCAGAATCATAGAATCGTAGAATTGCCTGGGTTCAAAGGGACCTTAAAGATCATCTTGTTTCAAGTCCCCTGACATGGACAGGGACACCTTTCACTGGGCCAGGTTGCTCAAAGCTCCATCCAGCCTGGCCTTCAACACTTCCAGGGATGGGGTAATATCATATGATTTGAGCCTATTCATGTTTAGGTTTCAAATAATGTTTGGAGGCTAAAATCTTGGGGTTTTTTTCTACGATATGACTTTAGTGCCTAAACAATATAGTGGAAGTAAATGCCCTTCTGTAAGTATGAGGAGATAAAACACGGTGTTTTCCTGATACTGTGTAAGCATATGCTAAGTAAGCCTCTACAAAAGTCCTGCTTTAGTCAGTTAAAGCAAAGCATAGCTCAAGTGCACATTGCCCATAGTAGTGCTTCTTTCAAAATCAGTAGAAAAGTTTTATAATATGAGCAAGTTTTTGTCCCCTTCCTTGTCCCTCTGATCTTATTTTGGTCTATATATTAAATCACCGTAAATGTAGGTGAATTTCTTTATTTATGAAGTATCCAACTCTACTTTTATTACTTTTTTAATATTGAGAAGGTTGCAGCCCRAAGCAGTATCTTATAAGTTATATTTCACAAGCGAAAAATGCTCATAAATTATTTAGTTCCAACTGAAGCACAGTGTGCTGGTGAGGTTGGAGAGATTGTATTGATTTCAGGCAGGCTTTATATGTTGTTGCATGTAAGAAAATCTTGGGGCTTGGGGTTTTTTTTCAAATTATTAAATTTGAAAGTAGTAATAGTAAGAAAAGAAATAATTCTTCACTGAATATTGAACTATCAATATAAATCATCTCTGAAAACATTCTTTATTCTGTTAATTAAGGTTTTGTACTTCAGTTTTCTGGGAGCATTGTAGAATTGCAGAGCTGCAATATTGAGAATTATTGGGTGATGTTTGAGGGCTGGCTTTGATGTTTCAATCTCTTTATTATAGGAATTAGATCAGGAGGTAGGATGAAAAGTGGCAGAGGGGCGTGGGATCATAGCACCTGACCAGCCTGGTGACAGTCACTCTCTAGCCACAAAGAGTAAAGCAAGRGTGAACTGGGTAGTTTGTAAGGGCAACTCTCCTATTTATCTTCCTGACTCTAGAGTAAATTCATATAGTACAATTCAGGCTTGTGGAAGGAGAAGTTCAATTCATTTCACTGGGTCTCTAAGGGTTTTACTCTGTCACATCCAACTACTCAGAAGTACCAAGAAGTGTCTGACTAGGACCATTTGTATGCAACACGAAGGGCAAGGAACATTGTCTGCAAAAGTCATGAGCAATTTGCTTAGACTAGACTCTTAACTTAGAGAGAATAAAGAAAGAGGAGCCAAAATTCATGCTCACCTCTATTGATCTGGCTGTGGAACAATGTTTTTATTCCTTTGCAAAACACACTGCATTTTTCTCAGGGACTTTACTAGTTATTTTGATGAATTAGGAGTCAGAGGGGCTTGTTTTTAATTCTATTTCAGGCTTGCTCTCCAGAAATAATGGAACATGCTCCATTCTTCAGCTCTGAGATGCAATCTAATTAGAAAAGTAGGTGATGGAGAGATCTTAATAATGTAGGCGGCCGTATCTTGGCTACAATATATTATGTAAACTTGATTGTAAAATACTTTTATAAAGATTAGCTATTCACTTCAGAGTGTTATACATAAGAGCAACAGGAAAGAAAGACTTGGAAGATGAAGCTCATTTAAGGAAATGTGACAAAAATAGCAAATGCAAAAATATTTGAAAGCTTATAAGCTGGATGTCCTATATATGATGCCTAAATTAACAGAGTTTTTATTTAAGTGGTCAATGAGCTGGATAGTTTCTGGGAGTAGGAGTCCAACAGAAAAAAAATAACCATATTCAGTCGTTGATTACAGGGGCATTGTTCCCAAATTTCCACGAAGACAGTAAGGATAAGGAAAAAAGTCAGGATGAGAAAAGAGAAGAGTAAAAATGTTTAGAGACCCTGGCTGTGCAGGTCTCATGCAGAACATCTGTCGAGGAACACTGTGGGCTGATGTGATGGGTACGAGCTACAGACCTCTCCTCATTTTTGTGGAGCTGAAAGGAACCACCAAATCCCTATTCCACTGTGTTGGGCCAGGTCTGAAATGAGTCATATTTATGTCTTATGGAACAGAAAAATGGGTTTGGTTTATTTTATTTTATTTTTCATTCAGAATGGGGTATTGAATGAAATTCTAAAATACTTTTAAAGTTTCACCATTACCATGTTAAAGTTGCAAGCATGTAGATATAAAAGCCATCAAATGTAACAGTTGTTATTCCTTATAGCCTGAAATATAAAATCTCTTCTGTTTGTATCTCCTATAGCACAGTGTCTCCAGAGCTAACTGCAATAAAATTATTATGTTGTTTACCGATGGTGGTGAAGAAAGAGCACAAGAAATTTTCCATAAATATAATGAAGACAAAAAAGTAAGTGATATATTAAAGATTTTACTGTATAAAATACAACAGCATAAAGAGGAACATTTAAATATGGAAGTGAAAGCATATTTGGTGTATGTATGAAGAACTTTTAAAAAAACTTATTAGTATTGATCCTTAGGACACTTAAAKCTTTCTCAATCTATAACATTTGTTTGTAAAATCATAAAATGTATTTAATATTTTGCACCTTGTGACTTGCTGGTCTCAAGTGATGCACAAGTATACCATAAGCCATAAAGAACTCAATTTTCTATTTACGTTTATCTTGCATCTTGAATTATCCAGCAGAAACATAGGTAGTTAAATGATATGATAGATATGTGTACCCCTATTTCCTCACTGCAAATATCTTCTATGTGCTTTTATTGTTTGTCAGGCAAAGGCAAAACGAGAACTCAAGGTTAGAATCTGAATTTGAATAGATTTGGGCTGGAACAAACCCACATTTTTCCCAGTGAGGCTAATTATACCTTTGAATGTCTTAGTGAGAAGTGGGATGGCTTTCTGCTGATGAAATTTGAGCTGTGGTTCAACCAGAATTTTGATTTGACACAAGAATCCCTGGATGAGTTCYGTTGTTTAGATTAAATTGGATTATTAGCTGTGATGGTTTGGGGTTTAATTTTTGAATCTAATCAAACTTCTGGTCTGGCTTTTGCATACTTAGAGATTTAAAAATGCATGAGTGTGTGTATGAAATAAAGCAGTTTTTAAAGTTGTCTCCTATTAAATTTAAGTGTAAATCATTATTTATTATTATTAGAGGATTAATCACATTCTAAATAGAACTGAAATATGAGCTGGATTCACACTGCAACTAAGAATTTACCTCTTCTAGTCCTTGGGAATGTGCCTGTATTTGGCTTTTTTTGTGGGTTGTTTTTTGTTTTGTTTTCAAAAAAAGCAGCTGAAAGTTAGAACATGATTCACCAAGGCACTTTAACAGTTGCCATGGATGTATATGCATAAAGCAGTGGAAGTATTTGGTTGGAAATCCTCATATATTTGAATTAATCCTTTCAAAAGTAGAACTAGAAATGCAATACTGAATTTGTATCTCGACCAGTGATTCAATCACTGACCTTGAATAATGATTTTGTGTCTGCTTTACAGTAGTGTTTCACATAGAACAGTATGGTGGGGTTTAGTTAATCTTTGTGTCTGAGTTGAAAGTACTTTTTAAAATGATGATTAGAACGAGAGAATGGAAATCATAGCCTTGTGTGGCATACATGGCTGCACTCTGAAAATATATGCAGAGATTCCTCTTCAAATTTGGACATGGTAGCTTTTATCGTGTTACTACAACAGCCATCAGCTATAGGAAATACGTGCATAAGGGGGAAGATGTGTGGTTCATTTCTTATTATTTTTTCATTTAATTTGCTGTGTTAAGAGGAAAGTGTAGTAAAATATTCAGTCCAAATAACAAAACAGATTTGGAGTGCCGAGATTTGTGGTGTTAATCACATCACACCTGATGGTTGATTATTCTTYGAAGTATAATAAATGAAATGTAGGGTTTACTAATTTTAAATAGTTATTTTACTGCATCATTTGATACTGTAAAGTTGCACTGCAAAGGGTTGGGTGGTTTTATGTATACTGTTATCTATAAAATACAATATACAGTCACTTTCTTGTTCCTCTAGTGAGGGACAGTTTTGGGGGTTTTATTGTATACAGCAATGCAAGGCACATTCTCTACACTTTTTTATGGTCCATGCATCTACAAGTTCAAATCTTAGTAAACACTCACATTTTGTCACTTGTCTAATGAAGTACTGGGTTGCTAGATATCAGTCCTTACTGGTTTTCTGCAAGGTGACATTGGAATTGCAATACCAAGTTCATGCAAGTGTAATTTGAAGAACTGTTTGCTTTCTCCTTATCACTTTCAATCAGTAACAATCCTTGTAGTGTTGAAGGGAAATTTATGGTTGAAGAACTTCCAATGAGACTGGACCAGTAAATTCTTTGTAGGAGTCACAATGAAATCTCTCAACATCTTTCATAACATTCTAATATTTTTAAAAATAAGACTAATACAAAATATGCTTGTGATAATGCTCTCCTTAGTAAGGCTACACTTGATTCCAGAATGATGACACGTGAGCCCTCTGTATGTAATGTTAGTTCATTATCAGTAGAGAGTAGCATAATTGGTAGACACATTCCAACATGAAAAATACACATACACTTTTAATTTTGCAAAGTCTTAACCACAAATATTGTGTTACCTTCTTAGATTGCAGAGTAGACTGCTTTCTTATTTTAAATGGTGAGATATTAAAGAGATGTAGATATAGGTTCTGTCGTCTTTATTGCAGTTAATTTATAAATTTTTTTCACAAATATCCAATTAATTTAAGACTAATTTTATATTTATCATTTGTAATAGAGGGACTATTCAATATAAGGTGTTAAAAAGTTTTCTGTGTTTCACAGTAAAAGCAATTCACAGTATAAATATCTATCAGCCAATGGATTTTCTTGCCTACTCTGATTTTATTTGACCATTTGTCTTTGTGTTTTGCATAAAATGTATAAAAGATGAATCTTTATTGTCTTATGTCACATTCAGTCATTTCCCAGCTTAGCCACACTGTGTGGTAAACTTACTTTCTTTTTCTTGTACAAGCAAAAGACCATTTAATCAAATCTATTAATCCTTGTTTTCGTCTTCCTGATGTAAAATTGCTTCAGCTCTGTATTTTCTTCTTCATATCAGTTAATTTGTAATTCCTTGCCATGAAAGAAGCTTCAGTTTTGGCCCATCAAATAACATGACTCAGTACGCTTGTTTGCAGTGCCCTTGGTGCAACCTTCAAGTTAAGTGAAAGAATGCAATAAACAATTGGAAATTACTAAAAGAGCAGCCCAGAATCTAGAGGCTGAAAAATTGTTATTTTAAATTAGAGGATTTAATCTGTTTGAAATAGCATACAGATACATTTAAAATAATTTTCTGTCTTTATAAATAATTTACGAWTAGGAGGGTTATTATAAAACTTGTGTAACACAGACTTTGGGAGTAACATTTCATCTGTTTGAAGTGGAAAATCACAGTTGTGTTTCACCTTTGCATGCCTTTTTCCCTTTATAAAGCCACATTTTATTGTCACATATTGCAACTACATGCTGAGCCTGATATTTAAAAACTGGCATGTTTACCTTTATGGTGACATTTGGGGCACTCACATTAAATGTGTAAAATACCACACATGCTCTAAATTTCAGGAATGAGGGTGCTAAATTTCATTTTATTTGCACTCCTCCTACGTATGGCTTCACTGAAGATAGCAATATAAACTTAATTGAAATGTATGCCCAGTAGGCGTTTATCGTGAGAGTTTTGAATTCAGGTTGAAAATAGAAATCCACGGATCTTTGGGGCAAATTGTCCCCTTGAAATCTGTATTTGGAAAGATTGCTCAACTTACGTGAGTAGGAAAAGGCCTTAAACATACCTCATGCACTTTTAGTTGTTTGAAGTTTCGTAGAATGAGAGAGGTTTGTGTGGCTTGGATGGACTGATCTGACACACAAAGGCAGGGTTGGTCTGATCCCTCCRGTAGGCGGAACCATAATTTGGGTCTTATGTCTCATTCCCACCGAATTATCTGCCATGATTAGTACAGCTTCATTTTGTGTAGATTTTTCTGAGAGAGTCATTTGAGAGGAAATTATGTGAAGAGAAGTTTTCCAACAACTCGGTTCTGTTAAGAATATCTTATGTGGTCAGCACAGAATTTCTACGGTGGTAGAGATCCTATGGGAGAAGGCTCCAGCTTGCTGGAACTCCACTGGGAACCTTATGGCTGCCACTGACTTCTTCCAAATGAGACACATTCAGCATGTCAATAGACTGATAAAATGAAATATTTATGAGAAAGAAATTGCAAAACTTTCTTTTAGAAAGAAGGCCTCCTACTGTCGTTAGCAAAGGAGGGAACCATTTTCTTCTTTGGTTTGAATCCCTTAGTACTAAACTAAAATCAAAACTATGCTAATATAGACAATGGTGTATGAATTTTCTAGACAAGTGTTAGTCCTGACTATGAATGGCCATCAAACAAACACATGGCATTTCCACTTTGGGTAGCCGTGGGATTCTCATCAGGTATCAGACTGACTGAGTGTAACTTTCTACGATTATTTACAGAGCTGAAAATAGAAACAGCATCTTTCACAACACTAATGTCAGCTTTGAATAGAGCTGAACAGCTGTCAAAGGGCACCCCAACAGGTTTTACGTTTCTGAGTGTGTGGCAGACTTGTGACACAGGATATAACAGAAAGTAATTAAATTAAAGGTTGAACAAAGCTTCAGCTAGCTAGTTAAACTGGCTCCCTGGCTCCTTTCTTAATCACTTCTGCCTTAAGAATGTGTCATCTTCCAGCTGTTAATTCTAGTTTATTGGATGTACCATGATATGCACAAATGGTAAACCTAAAATATTCTGGGTGAAACCTGGGTCAGTATTTAAAAATTCCATAATCTATTACTTTTTCTTTCATAGAAAAAGTGAAAACTGTTATTAGAGTATTCACTGAAGAAGCATCTTATTCTAAAGGCAAATTACTTTTTTTTTTTTTACCTCTTAGCTCCACTTATTAATGAAGGGCTTTCAGTATATCCACTGTCCCAGTTTCTGGGTTTCTAACATAAATAAATGCCACTGCATTAGTGAATTTAAATATTCCATATCAGCAGTCTCTCTGCTTTGACAGTCCTTACCCAAATATGCTTCAGTAATAGTCAAGCTGCACAATACTAAGCTATTTAAGGTCATGAGTGTATAAATCCATGCAATAACAGTTGGGTGGGGAAGGGTTGAGTAAGATATTAGGCACACATTTTTTCCCAATTTTGAGCCACAGTTACCTGACGGTGTGTGAAGCCCTATTTCTCCACTAGGAATCAGAGGTCAGTGATTTTTAAAATACTCCTTTTCAAAAACATCCGTACGCTGTTCTTTCATTAGTCATCTCCTCAGCTGCCATGCTAAACTACCATGTGTCCATGCCCTGGCAATGCTCTTGGATTACAACAATCTGCCCATCTTTCCCACACTACCTTTCACTGACCCCTTCACCTTTAGACTATATAACATCACCAAGCCTTTCTTGGAGTCTTCAAAAGGAAGCAATATCCATTATTTTTCTATTACTATTTTCACTTTTCCATTGATCCATCATATCCCCTGTGCTGTTCTGTGTATGGACACCCGAGCGAGGTTGCTGCAGACTTAAGAGGTGCAGCAGAAAGTGCAGCGGGGCGGAGGGGGGTTTATTTTAGGAAGAAGATCTGCGTGCAGAGGAACCTTTTCATGCATGTGTCTGCACACACATCTCTGTGTTCATGTGAGTTTCTCTTTATGCTGCTCTGTTTCACGATGAGCATGATTCTGGGTTGCCATGTGGCATTTTTATCTCCTTTGCAAGATAAAAATCCACGTGGAGGTGTTGAGAACTGCAGAAGACTAATGAAAGTTTTAATATAGCTTTGTTGAAAAGTAACCTTATCGGTCTTATTAAAGTCATGTGTATCTGTTACATAAAACCCAACTGGCAGCTTGTTCCCTTCAAATTTGGCATGGAGGAGGTTATTTGATACTTCTATTTTTGTTGATCTTCAATTCCAAACACTACAGYAATAGCAATTGATTCAGTGTATCACATTGAGGTTGATGCTGCAGATGGCATAAAATGATTAATCAAGGCAAGAAGGATAGAATATCAGTTAATATAGAAAGCACATTATGTTTGTTTTGGGACAAATGCAAGAGAGTCAGACTGCATATTGCTTATTTATACAAACAAAATGCTACAGATGGTGTAGCTGGTTGAGGCTAGACATCAGAGGGTTCATCCTGTCTCAGCCTCTCCATACATTAAGTGTGCATTCACTCCTGTGTACTTGGGATTGCTGTGAAATGCCACGTGATTTGATGATATTCTTCTGTAATTCAAGAATTGGAGGACTGGGACTTTCTGTAATGAGTCTTTTAATACCTAGGTCGTGCCTAATGATGCTTATGTAACCTCTTCTTTAAAGTATCCATTTCCACAGCTTCCTTAGGTATTTACATTCTTCTCTTTCAACAACTACCTGTTTAGAAAGCTTTCCCTTGATTTGTTRAGGGAAGTGCAATAAATAAGTAAGAACTGACTGCAATGAATGCAAAGAACAGAGACAGAGAAGATTTAAGTCATTTTACAGTAATGGCCACATAAGAGAGGCTCACATTTCCCATTCATTTAAAAACACAAGAGTGAAGAAAATTTAGAAGTTAAGAATTGTTTTCTGCAGATAGAGAAGCCAAAAGGGATGCAAGAAAAAAAAATATGAATATGATTATGAAGATTAAGAGATGCTTTTATGTAAAATTGCCCATTATATAGTCACGATTCTGACATTTGTGTGTTCACTGAGTCTAGAGTTTTCCAAAGGTTAACTTTACAACATTGGTTTAAAAATGCAACTTTCTGGGAAGAAACTGCAAAATTTCTCCACTTAATGGAATACACAATGTAACTAACCTAGCACAACTGAATATATTTTTTAAAGCAATTAACTCTTATTAAGTGACTGTAAAACTTGGTAGAAATCTTAGTTTCTAAATGGTGCTTAGGCCACCTGGTAGGTGGGCGTTGAGCATTAGCAGAGCATTAGTCCATTAGTAGATGGAATTCTTTCAGATGGGATGGAAGATCTTYGAATGAAAAGATCTGCCAAGGCACAGGTGGAAAAAGCAGACAGAAATATGTAGAAGACTTCATACCATGGCTCAAAGGGGGAAGGTACAAAATAGGAGTCTCTTTAGGGGGCAAGAGAATAAGGGAACAGCTGAAACAAACAGATGGTGGCACAAGATGTATGCATGCAGCAGCCTAAACAAATGACAGGTTAAGAAGGAAATAAAAATTTCAAAAAATAAAGTTATTGTCTGTTTGGATGGCAAGAAATATGTGCTTATATATGCAACAAGCATAACAGAGGAAAGGGATATGAAATGGGAAGAGAGTGTGCGAGTGTAGGTGAACTGTACATTTCACCCAGGCAAATAGAAACCCTGTGCAATTTCAATGTGAAGTGTTAAAGATTGGTGCACATGTTGTTAGGAAGGGTTGCTTTTTAGGAGAGAACATCAGCACATGAGGTGGAGGAGCTCTGTTTGAGAAGTCTTACCAAGATTAAAAACTACTAAAGTCACTTAGAAGGTCTTTTTCTACAGCATTTTGCAAAAAAACACCTTTGTTTTGACAAAAGGCAAGGAAAAAAGTCATCTTTCAAGTAGGGAATGAGCATGCTGGTAAACAGAAAATACCCCAGTTTCTACTCAGAAAGTGACTTGGATTCAAAACCCTGATTAGTCTCAAAGAAAAGGCTAAAACCTGCTCTCATATCTCCAGGAAGTCACRGTTACATTCTGAAATCTTTTGCACTACACAGGATAGAATTTAATATGCAGAATTGCATGTGCCTTAAAAATAGATTGTCTTTAATAGAAGAATGAGAAACTGACTTTGCAATTTTGTGCTTGGATGGTTAGGGAAAACGACATTGAAGTATGAGCTTCTGATTATTTTTTGTTGAGTTTTTCACAAACATTTGTATAGGTCTTATTTCTAAAAAATAGAGGAAAAAAATCCTAAAAAAAAAAAAATCWTTTATTTTTCAGAAGATAATCAGTCCCCATACGCAGTCTTTGAATTCTTATCCTATTATGGGTCTCCATTCCTCTGTTTCTGTATTCAACTTCTATTTGAAGTCAATAATTTCAGTTGAACTCGTATTCACGTTAGCCTTGTATCAAATTCAGAGTAATGTATTCAGTGTTTGCTGAGGCTTAGATGGGAATGCTGTGCTTCATAATCTCATCCTAAATCACGTGCAAAAGAAGACATCTAATCCATAATGACCAAAGAAACTGGAGTGCTCTCTGCAAGTGGTTTTGTTGGTGGTTTTTTTTTTTWTATATTTCTGACTTTGTTTAAATGGATACTTTCTTACAGGAAAGAATTTGGTTCATTTAGAAATGATTTTTTTTGAAGCCATCCCTCTGAATTGTATGCACAGTCTGACCATACGGTATTCTCAATCCTACATGTAGACAGGAAAAACAATAACCTCAGTGTTTTTTGTTGCAGAGTTAGTCTGTAGATGCTATTTCATTTGAAAACAAAAAACAAAGACAAATTTAAAACCCTCCAAGGCAATGTTTTGTCTAGAATAAATTTCTCTGTAAGAAGCATATTTATAATTAGGGCTGAAGACTTTCTGAAATTTCTTTTTCAATACAAAGACAGACTTCGTGAGAAATTATTAAAATTCATTTATATCACATTATAGACTGAAAACGGCTTATACCTTGTCACCTAAAGTATGATTTAATTAGAGTACATTTTCTCTGCTCTTTCAGCCATTGTGAATGCAAAATTTAGATCTAAATTTACCAAGAACATTCTGGTACAAACTGTTCGATACACCAAGGCTATAGACACATCCCCCAAGGTTGTTTCACCTGTGGATTGCTTGGGGGATCACTTGTATTTTTTTTCCTGAAAATTTAATGTATTTAGCTGATGAGAAAAGAAATGAAAACRTGTATCATTGAGTGTATGAGTGAACTGTGTCATGATTCATTTTGTGTTCATTATTAACAGCCCATGGGATAGGTGGCAGCTGTCTGTACGTATTCAGTGCTTCTCACAGGCAGTCCTGAGGTTTCAGGTGCAGCTTGGCAAGAAGTACAATGAGCGAGCATGAACTGCTCACATTAGTCACTAACTGTGAAGGACATTCTCTATTCCATGACTGCACAGAAGCCTTGCTCTTTCAGCCCTGCTGGGGCTCTCGCCAGCTGCTGACAGGCAGTATCATCACTGCCAGCTTGTGTCAGTAATGGCACCTGCAGGCAAAGGCAAGGTCAGGCTGCCCTCAGCACAGTCCTGTATGGCACTGCTGAGTTTCCATCACTGTACAGTAGCTGTTAGGGTTTTTCCCCCTGAAAAAGGAAAGGGGACCAAACTTGTAGCTTTCCGTCCCTAAATCTCTCTCTTCTAAGGTAATAAATAGGAAGGTACCATTCTGTTCCCAGGTGAATCTTCAAGAAAGAGCATGTGAGCATGGACATCCCTTCACCTGTTTGGGTGGCATACCCTTTTTAAAGCTCACTAAATCATTTTTGTTTAGAATTTCCATGTTCCTGTGAAGATCAGCCAGTTATAAAATTAGGCATGAAATTTGTGTAACTGATAGTTCCAGAGAGGAAGGTTTCCTGTAAATGGAGTCTGCTGGAAATKAGGCTTTCCGGGGGTCCTTCCTTTTCCCGCCTGTCCTTTTGCCTCTTGTTGTACAACTGTTTGGCATTTACAACTGTTAAGTTTCAGTCACTCTTCCATGCTGTACAAGAACTGGAGTAAATGGGAGCAAAAAATTGGGGAAGTAACTATACAAGACCATTTGCRTGGGGGGGGAAAAAAAAGGCAGAGTACCTGATTAAAATTAGTGGTTGAAATGGCATATTTAAATATTCCTTTAAATCCTTGGCTGATATTTGTAATACTTCTTCCCTGGGATTTACAAAGCCAATGAAAAAAAAAAGAAAAGAGGGTTTAGTGTCACAATATGAACCGTAAATGTCTGATTAATCCAGTCCTTTCCAGCTGCTCAGCTGCCTCCAAATGTTGTTTTGACTATCAAAGAAATGCCTAAAATGCTTTTAATCCAGAGTACAGTGGGAATTACTTTGTCAACTCCCTTGTCTGGTTCTTGATATGGATCACCAAATTTACAAGGAATTCTGAGAAAAAAACTGTTTTCTTCAGAGAGTGCTAAATGATGAGTGTCAGGGAGAAGCTGCTTAGGGAAAGGAGGAATTTAATTGTTTTTTCATTTCAACAGGGAAAATTTGTTGTTAACATCACCAAAGAAGCAAACAGATCAACTGAATAAATAGAACATGGATAGTCAAAGTAAAACATTCAACAGGTGAATTGTTAAAATGATGATAGTATGTTCTTTATCTGAAGTCTGGGAGACAGGATGAGCAGAAAATCACCTGCTGCAACTGAGTGCTGTACAGTGATTTCTGGGGTGGGATAGGGTGATGAGGACAGCCCTTCTGGTGGGAATCACAGGAGAAGCAACCAGTGTGTTCACAGCCTTTGAGCTAGACCTACCGCCACAAATCTGGAATAGTTTATAGGTTCTGAGTTAAACACGGGAGTTTTTYAGCCTCTGCCAGCTGGCACACTCCCTGACAGGGTGGTGGGACTGCCCCTGTGGCAGCAAAGAAAGAGGAGAGAAGGAGCAATGGTTTGGCTTCTGTGTGTGTATGTGGGCTCTGCTGACACAGTTGCTTTTAAGGCTGGAGAGTTGACCAAGGTCCAGTTTTTGGCAGGGTTGACATAGGCAAATTGACTCTCAAACATATAATTCAAGCACATCAGTGTGAAGTCCTGCTGGTGTCCTTGAGAGTACAGCCTTTCTCTTTCTTATTGCTGTTCTTAAGGCTCATGTTATACGAAGCTAATAAAACAGAGCTGATTTATATCCACACCTAGAAAATGTTGAGAGCAAAAACCTCGCCTTATTTGAGACTGTGCAGTACAGAGGTCATTGTCTCCTCACCATTATGTAATAGTCCTACATTAAGTTATTGTCAGTGTACAAAACTGGCCTTGTACTCCTGTGATACCTGTGGCCCATCAAAGATTGTGTCTAAGCTGCGTAAAGAATTAAAGGATCACATGATTAATGGTCCATTCTATCTGATTACAATCAGTTTAGCAGGTGTCAGCAGGGAATTTATACTTCCATACTTGTAGCTGTGTGGATGCAGAGGAAGGAGCACCACACAACAGCCCTTCTGTGCGTAAGGAATGAGGTGCTGTGGTTCCACAAGGTGGCACTAAGAAGTTGTAGAACAGTGTGACTGAATTAGTATTTTTTTTTAGTTCTGTGAGAGCATTAGTTGTGAAATTTTTCAATATAACTATAATGGTGTTTTTGTGCAGTAGAAAATATCCCCATTTTCATGCAGATATGTTTTCTTTGTGAGAGGACGAAACAAGCCAGGAGACAAAACCCTTTTGCCATTTTTGAAAYACTTTGCAGTTAGCAAAACATATTTCATGGATTCATGATATTCACTTAAAAGTTCTTCCATGAACATGCACCTTTCGTTGTATGCATGTGTTATAAAGACTTCAGGTATAATTCTCAGTTCTTAATTCCTTTTCTAGAGTGATTGCTTACAGCTACACCATGCATCAGTGTTCTTGGTCCTATTTTCCCAATATTTTAACACCATTAAATGATTTGGGGCCCATATTATCAGTATAGAATAATATCCAAAGAAAGTGARGTTCTCCTATAATCTCCTGATATGTAACAAGCATAATTTTTATTTTAAGAGAGGAGAAGGATTAACGTTAGATTGTAATGTGAGCTAATTTTTAGTGTCATTATTTCTTTTTGTTATTAGGCTATAATTACTCAGACTATAATTAGACTATGAATTAATAAGCTAGCATTGCAGTTTGAAGTTTGAGGTTGAATTGTAGTGAATGAAAGATATTAATGATAGGGAAGAGTGCAAATACACATGGAAAGTTAAGAAGAAATAATTTGCTGTGGATAAATGTCTAAAATAGTATTTCCAAGGACCTGCTCTATTTGTCTTTAAAAACGTGCCTCAATTAAAGCATTTTTCCTTTGGTTTCAAGGGGGCACTTGCATAGTTAAAAGCTTTGCTGAATCAGAGCATAGAGGGTCAGTTATGCAAACACCCCAGTAGTGTCAAATGGATTTTCAAATCATATGGATTATTACTTTCTTCATTTCTATTTTCATAGATGTCCATATTTTCTATTTTCATCAAAGATGTCCAGCCTGCAATTATCTTTGCATTGAAATATTTGAGATCTAAATTCTTTATTGTTTCACGTGTGGGTCTTTCTTCCCAGTTACCCCAAGTCTACACATATTTTTGGAGAGTACYCACAGCAAGAGACAGATCCCAATGTAGTCATAAATGTCAAAAATATAACTTGATACATTTCTGCTGGTGTATCATGCCATTCTTTTTATTTCCTAGTTTGACATAAAATTGTGAATTCTGCTTTCTGAGTTCTAGACCTTTCAAACTTCACAATCTTAGCACCTGACTAGGTTTCATACCCTGCTGCTTAGGTCATCTATGCTTTTTTTTCCCAATTGCTGTTAAGGGCAAAATTCATTGGCAGCCTGAGAGTTACTTACAAAAGGCTGAATCTCTGATTTCTGAACTTTTTTGAGCCTGGTATTCAAAGGGGCAGTTATGAATGTGCTCAAGCTGAGAATCATGAACTCATCCCTCTTTTGTACAAGCACTGAACTCTCATTTATAAGATAGAGGCACCACTGTCCCAGTAATTTTGAAAAGCTGAGCCTTGCTCAGTCTGTCACGAGAAAACCAGCCTTACTCATAGGAGTGAACCAGACAGCTGTATCCCTGCTAGTAAGTGATCCAAGGCCAGGGTGCAGGCTGGAGAAATGTCCACAGTTATCCATAATTGYAATTGTTAACAGACCCAACAGTATGGTTCCTGGCCTGGGGCAATCAATTCTTTTAGCAATGTCAGTGTTCAGTTCAGGGGTAGCATGAGCCAGGGCTTATTCCCAGAAAATTCTGTAATGAGATGATYTGATATGGGGTGTGGTTAGGGAGGGAGGATGGCACCATGGTGTGGCCATAGAGATGTGAGCCATGCTGTGCCACTTGCCCTCATGGCCTGAGAAAGAAAATGGGTTATGTCCCATTTTATGTAATGCATAAAGATGGCTTAGGGATCCTAAAACTGCCCTCTAGCACATGGTTGTGAGTCTGGCCCCTGCTGTTAAACTCAGAACTTTTTTTTCTCTTCTCTCTGTGCTTCCTAGGAAAAAAAACCCTGTTTTTCATTTATAGTTCTAACCCAAATAGTTCAGTACTGTGTCCCTGGAAGTCCTGAACTGAACAGTGACAGATTATGGGCCAGAATTTAGGTGAAACTCTGTATTTGGTGTTTCCTACTGGCTAATTCTAGGTGGTTTCCTAATTAGTATATTGGGTTTTCCAATCGTCCTCAGTTCTGTTCTCGGTTCAAATCGGTCATAAATGTCTTTTGGTCTCAGTTAACTCACAGCAGAATCCAAAATCATCTTCATATTTCTGTCCACAGATGTAAAGATGTGAGGGGAAAAAATGCGTCCRCAGTTTTAGCTGTGGCAGCTTGAAAACCACGTAACAGCTCCCTGACCTACAGTACAAAACACAAAAATGATTAAATGGTTTACAAGCTATACTTACAAGGGATTTAGAAGACAGAACGCATAATGAAAAATAGAAAAGCAGTTTTATGATTTTATTCAGAATAATAAGCTTCTTATATTGTCCTTTTATTTCAGAAGTGTATTTATTAAATATCAACTGCAAACAATTTTTCTTTGTATCTGATAATCTATAAACACATTGGGGGAAAAATAATTTCCTGATCATGCTGGAATTACTGAAATATTTATTCCTCTTTATCACAGCTTTTCTTGTTTTATACTAAAAAAGATCATCTGTGAATCTTTACCTGCAGCTATAATGGCCAGAGTAAAATGTTCTGAAAGCTTATTGTCGTCATGAAAACCAAAGTTGAATGATTTGATGAGATCAGTTTTTTGACACAGTCAGTTTGCTTTTTTAGTGGTAAAGAAAGATGCTCTCTTTCTCTTTTTACGTGCTAGACATAAAATGACAGAATTCATCTTGCCTATATCTAGCTGAGTTAATTAATTGTATAGCTCTCTTGATATCTGATAAAAGAGACTTATATCTCTCCAAAGGTCAGTTAATCTTCTCCTGAACAGAGAAATGAAGAGATGCACACAAATGATGAGAGCTCTCTCATTCCAGTAGCACAGAATTCTAGACAAATAACTTATCTGCCAAAAAATATGCATGTTCTTCCACTCTGAGCTGCTTGCAGAGTGGTTGCAGTTTTTCACACTCTCGTAGGCCCATGGCAGGGGAGTTAGAATGAGATGGTCTTTAAGGTCCCTCCCTACCCAAACATTCAGTGATTCAATGATTCTACTTTGTCTACACATATATGCAGTAGCCTAAACAGCAAGTGCTTTTTGCTTAGGTACCCCTTTGAATTAACTTCACTCAAGCCTTTATTGTCTGTAATACTCATAACATGATATACCCAAACGAAGCATTTAATTTACTCTCTCTTAATTTTATTCCAATAGCAAAATGAAGAAATAAAATAGGTGAAAAGCAACTGAGATCTGTAGGGAATGCAGCCTTTTCATGAGTACATCATTTTTGTCTTCATCACAACATTCTTGAGTGTCCCTTAATATCTGTAGTAGTCAGAATCTTTTTTATTCACCTTGGTGCTTATGATCTTCTCCCACTAGAAAGAAATGCAAACTAAATACCAAATTAATTCTATAATTTGACAATTATTTTCTTCAATATAGTACTTCTTTTTCTATTTTTGTATCATTCTTTTCCTTCTAACACTTCCTCTGGTTAGGAGTTGGATTTTTGCATGCATTCCTTTGATGTCCTTCATAGGTTTCTAGGATAAGCCAGGTTGCAAGTGATTCCCAGAGGGGTCACTCGAATGTCAGGTCTAAGATCAAGACAGATTGCTCAGGGCCATATCTAGTCTGGTCTTTAAAACCTCCAAGGAGGCAGATTTACAGCCTCATGGGGCAGCCTGTGCCACTCACTGTCGGAATGTTGTGACATTAATTCTACACTTGCTTTGTTTGCTAATTAGTATAGTCCTCTACTATATACAGTAAATTATTAATACAAAGAATAAAAGATTTTGGTTTTTTCTCCCTAAGGTTAGTTTCAGTTAGTTAGTGAGGAAAATGCAGAGAATTTGATCTGGACTTGAACTCCCTGGGCTGGAAATTAGAACTTCTATATTTTTGAACAGTTTCAAATGACTAACTGAATGGGCTGGAAGAGCAGTCTGGTGCCCATCTCTAGTTGTTTGTAATTCTAAGGGTAATTCTCAATTCTAGGTTTTCTCGAGGCACTTTGAACAGTCCCATTGGAAATCAGAAAGTGTTACAGCTCCTGTTTATTTTTCTGATTGTTCCGTTGGTTTTTACTGCTTTGGAAGTTGTTTCTTTATTAACACAATAAATAGATCTATCTCGAGGCAAGGTTTCCCTTTCCCTAGGAAATGGGTTGGGGAACGCAAATGTCCATCCGCTGGTGTGGGTGGTGGAGATGAAGTGTCATGGCAAAACACCCAGGAGCTGTAGTTTGCACAGCTACTACAGCCAAGAAGCTGCAGAGAAGCAGAGAGAAGAAACAACTGGGCCTCAGTGGTGGTGGAAAACAACTTCTTGGGATCAAAGGCTGCTTGGCAGTTCGCTCYAACTCAGAAATCCACTTAGCTGGTTGAAACCCAGCTTAAAGGACAGGCAAAGGGAGAGGTGCTCATACCCATTGTGTCTGATCTAGTTGCTCCAAGTATTCTTTGTCATAAATGCCGTATTGGAAGTAATTAAATGTGTTTGGTGGTTGTCTTTTTTTTTTTTTAATTCAATAGCCTGTTGTCTTCTTTGGAGAGATGTCTATAAGGAAAACATATGGACAGATGCATCTCAGTACTTTGGCTGACTCTGGGTCCTGTCACAGAAAATTTTAGCACAGAGCATTTTATTTTTTTTTTGCTAAAATTGGCTTGCTTAATTTGACTTGCTGACTCATTTTTCCAGCTGGTCTGTCATTCTACTCAATTCCAGATGAGGCAATAGGAAAAAGAATACTCTTTTGAATGTCCCACCCTCTTGCCAAACCAAGTAACAATTAAAAACTCCAATTTTCATTGCAGTTCTTTATCTCTGTTAATTATCCAAGGAACAGTAAATCAGATATATTGTCGCCTGCTTGTTGTCAATAATTTAAATTCTAAATTCTTCATAGATTTGTTGCAGATTTAACACACTGCTTCTTTTCCCTAAATTACATAGCATTTCGCAACTTCAATCCAATTCAGTGTTTCATTTTTACATTTGAGATCAAATGCTAGACAGTCCAGTCTAATTGACTCATGTGTTTTATACACACACAAGAAAACCACATGACTTGGTAGCTTTTAATCCAAAAGAAACATCAGGTCTCTCAAGTATCTAATTAGTGGCCTTCATTGGGGTTTTTCCATAGTTTTTGAGAAGAATCTATTCTGAATCAAGTGTTTAGTGGACACTAAACTGGGAGCAGTATGAGTCCAAAAAGATCAGGAGTATAATAGGCAGGGACCTTGTGAGCTGAGAGGTGCCAATATAAAATAACATGGTGATATTCAGATTAGATGGTAATTAAGTAGAAGCAGAAAGATCCATTAGAAGAATTATAGATGATATTTTGTACAAGAAGTCAAGAATAAAAGGGGGCTGGYGAATGTGCTACAGTATTAATAAATGAGATGTAAACATGTCAGGTGAAGTCATGTTTGCGCTGTCAATACCAATGTTTTCAGAGTAATACAAGGTATTTTTCGTCTGTCTTTAGCTATATGAACTAAAAGAAAAAAAAAAATTACCATCACACAGGCATAGTCATTCCCATACCTATGTGTGTAACCAGAAATGTAATTGACTTGACTTATTAGTGGGGAATGACCCTATATGGATTAGTCTTAAACTACAAAACAAGCACTTAAATCAGTGCTCGGTGCAGCAGAGTAGTTGCTTTAATTCTACTTTTAACTGCAKAAACAAAGGGCTTGTATGGATAAAGCAAATTAAAACATGTTGTTAATTAAAAATGGCRTCCAGCACAAAGCTTTGTTTGCCCTTCTTGCATAGAGGGGAAAGTTTTACCATTTTCTACCTGATGATGGATGATGTTAGCTATTCCTACAGCTCTTGGCTAATACTTAAGCTCTGATTATGTCACACAGGTTTTTTTGCTTATTTGAGAATTGAATGTTTTGTTACTAATTGCACATGCTAAATAATGTGATGTATAAATAGTCATTAAAAAACTTAGCAATGATCAGTAGTTTACTAGGAGGCTTTACAATTTTTGAGTGTGAATAATATTTAAAGAAAACATTGTCTTATTACTCAGTTACAGCCTGCATGCAAATTAATTGTAATATATTTTAATTTAAAACATCAAGTCCATAGAAAGGAATTTGTATTCTGGTTTCATGTTGTGATCTATGATTTGTACATTGAAGTGGTAAAGATCCATAAAGAAAGAGATGCCTAAAAAGGAAAAGCTGTCCGATCCTTGGCCAGAGGGACGTGAATACACTGAACAGTTCATTAACTGTATTCCCAACTTTTCGTGTTGGGAAAACACTTTTCCCAGCTTTTAACAGAAACACTCAAATTTGGAGCAAAATATTCAGCCAATATTTTCTGTGTGTTCAGTAGGATTTTTAATTTTTTTACAGCAATTCCAGGTTTTGGTTTTAATTTTTTTCTCATTCAAATCAGAAAATTTGCATGGAAAATAATTTTGGCTGAAAAGTCTGTTTTCAGTCCAAAACTTGGAGAGATTTTGGTGAATTCTTCTGAAGCCATGAGTCCTTACAATTGCTGAGATAAATYGGAGTTGCATTGTGTAAAAAGAATAGAATTATGCTAATAAAACACATAGCTTAAATGAATATCAAGAGCTTAAAGTAAAATATCAGAAGCTTAACCCTTGTATGTCTGTTAAGGGTTAACCACATTAATTTAGTGGTTTTACATGAAGAAGACTGAGTCTGAGAAAAATGAGAATTGGTTTTCTGTAGTTATGTGAAAATTTCATGTTTTGTATCCTAAAAAGTCTTGTTTTGCATTACTTTGAATTCTACTGCCATGCATATATTCTTTTTAATTAATTGGTAAGCATCTAATATTGATAGATTATGTAAACTATTATAATTACCACGCTGGAATAAAAAACTTAAAATTTAAATGCTTCATGAATGATCCCCAATGTAAGACTTTTGAAGTATGAAAGATGTGTGAAAGAGCATTCTTCTTGATTCTACTTCATGGACAAAAAAGTATGCATGCGTAAAATGCCATAATCTATTATCTATTACATCTCTTACATATATTATAGTGATAAAATTCAAAAAAGCTCATAGTGTTCTTTTTCTGTTCAAATGTATGAAAAATTCAAGTATCATTAACTTGAGAGTCTGAACTAATAATTTCACTGCTATATAGTGAAATTATATGCATTGTTTTTTAACTTGCACAGGTTCGTGTGTTCACATTTTCTGTTGGTCAACATAATTATGACAAAGGACCCATACAGTGGATGGCCTGTGAAAATAAAGGTACTGTGTGCTTCTTTGAAGCTGATCTTCTCAAGAGCTTTGGATAGTTGGTATCTTTATTATTCTCTAAGAAATGGCAGGTTTTTTAGCTTGATTTTTAGCTTTATTGTATTTGTTAATAAAAGTTCCCAAAGTTATTTTATTCAATAATGTGTACATAAAAAAAAATATATGAATGAGAAACTTGTACATTTATTTCTTTATTGCTTTATTTAAAAATTTATATTGTATGAAAACTACGRCAGTATTTTTTATAATAATAAGACATTATGGTTCATTTTTGAGAATATTTGTTGTAATAGCCATCTATGTAAAGTTGGAACTGATGACAGATAAGAAATTAAGCAAAGCTGTTTTAAATTAAGCAGTCTGGACAAAAGGATTTTTGTTTAGTTAGCTGGCTGGTTAGATTTCTTTTTGTTTTTCTCCAAAACTTAGAAGAGACCAGCTACTTAGAATATTTTCCCTTTTTTAATGAAAATATCAAAATTACTCTTCCCGTGATTTCTTAGTTTCTGAGACTATCTTGCATTTTTTATTTTTATCCTGATTTCATTATGTAGGAAAAAAAGTAAAAAAGGTGAAAGTAAGGAAGTGAAATGCTTTCTACGTGAAATTTCTAGATGAAAAATGTGCTTAGAAACATTTTAAAAGAGGAAGCAGTGTATCAAATACCTTACATTTTAACTACAGAAGGCGTAAGATATAAATACAAATTAATAGAAATATATAATTTTTCAAACAATATTTGCTCGTATTTTAAATAGAGCAATTTCTAGGACTGACWGAAAATATGAAAATATTTTACAAGTCAAGAGGTGAGAGGTGAGCTAGATTACAAAGGGTCTTGAAAATTAAMACTGCCAGGGAAAGAGATTAAGATACACTGAGGCAGAAAAATAACATAACCCAAAGATAAGAGAAAGATACAGATACAGAAAAAAAATATGTAGAAGAATCTATAGTCTGTATGAATAGCATATATATCATAACCTCATGAAACCCTCAGCATGCTGACAAGTTATGAAGAAGATACAGCTTCATGAAGAGCAAATTGTATTGTCAGATAATAATAGAAAATGGACTTTTGTGTTTTGATCAAAATTTATATTTTACTAACATCTTTGTATCTCAAAATACTGTGTGCATGTGACCTCCATTGTTTTAGAACAAATGAGGACCAGCTGGATTAAAGCATAACCACCTATGTCATCTTATTATTGAGGCAAAATGATCATAATATGCTGTCCAAAATTCCTGTGATTGTTTGTTTGCACATCCAAAGAAGCAGTTTTATATCATTTGTCCTTAATTAAAAGACTTTTTTTTACAGCAAAGGAAATGACTAATCTCAGTACTCTTACCGCTCTAGTCCTCTGCCCCTTCCTTCCAATTTGACTTAAAATTTTCTTGGACTGAAAATGGATCTCAGTTCCTGGCTTCAGTCTTATATGCACAGTATTTTGGATATTTTTAATTCAAACAAATTAGCGATAACATGAATGCTGAATAAAGACATTTCTGATGTATATTCTCTGTGTAGGAGAAATACCCATTAGCTTTTTTTCATTCCAYAGAGTGCCTTATATTTTTATACTATGAATTCACTCTTGTGGCAGACCATAGCTATGCTTGCATTYCTATATGCATTCAGCATATAATTATGTTGCTGTCACAGCATATTAAAATAACCATTAAATATACTTGCACATCACAGTAACTGGGATTTCATGGGTACAAACTCAGTATATTATATAGCCTTAAACAAAACAGACAAAAGAAACACATTGTAAAGTCTCTTTGCTTAAGAGTAATTAACCTGGTCTGAATGCCATGGTGACTGACCCRTCAAACAGCCATGCATTGTGGTGGTAATTCTTATAAAAATTAAACTAGAAATTATAGGCTAAATGAAATTCTGCAAGATTAAGAGAGCAGCAATATATTGTGGTAAAATGTAATTATTTCTGTTTCAAATTTCAGGTTATTATTATGAAATTCCATCTATTGGAGCCATAAGAATAAACACCCAGGTAAGTGTGTTGGCCAAATCCAGAACACACAGAAGTGGAGTAATATCTGTTCTTGAAAATGTTTGCTTTTCACCTCTGCTAAAATCAATTAAATTTTAAGATAGACTACATTAAAAACAGAAAAAATATTAAGGCTGTCTTCTACGTATGAGGGATTATTCTCTTAACACATTCTACTTTTCTCTTAAGTGGTTGCAATGAACCAATTTAAAATGTGATCCCTGTCACCCTGGTCCACAGCAGCTTGCATGCACACTGGTCATGTTAACGTCCTCCAAAGCAGGCTGTCCATGTGCACACCACAGTGTCTGAAGTAKTTTGTATCCTGCAGACCTCTGCACAAGGACTGTTTCTGGCTCAGTTTTCCTTCAGGCCTTACATGGTCCCTCAAACTTTGATGCCGAGAAATGACAGCAATTTTATTATAAAGTTCTGTAAAACCGGTAATTATTTATGATGTGCCTAGACATTCATAGTCCACCTTCTGCCATACCTACAGCACGGTCCAAAGGGTTTGTATTACGCAGAGAAGGCTGTGGATGTACGTGAGGGGATAGCCCTGCTAGAGTATCTGAACTCATCTGAGTGGACACACTACAATCCTGCTTATAGGAGAGGTACCTGGATGAATCCAACCCCTCTGGGAGAGACTGCACTTTTTCCCTTCCAAAAGGACGCAGGAACATTTTAGCAGACTTGCATGTACATAATTAAAGGCACAGGATTCTGAGATTATATGATGTGATCCAAACTGAAGAACAGTGTAGAAGAACAAATATTCTTTTCAGTTTTCTGAAAGTCCATGTACTCACATGTACAGAACAGCAGAGAARTATCATAGCAGTTCTTTGTCCTTCCAAGGCCAGGCATGACATTTTTTGGCAGAAAATAAGAGTCCTTCTTTTGGCTTGAATAAGAGCCCTTTGATTCTGTTAAACTCTTCCAGATAGTGTCTGGCAAGAAGTATCCCTAATAAGATCAGACAAGTAGAAAAGGTTGAAGACTGAAAAGACTTTGATGGCCTCCACTCCCAAATCAGTCCAGAAATCTGACATCTCATACGATCACCAGCTTTAGCCATACTCCCAAACTGAAGGAAGGCAGGAAGTACAAGGTTTTATAACTCTGGTTTTTTTTAATTTCAATGGAAGTTATGCAAGTTGTTGCTGTAGGAGTTTAACATACCGAGATGTTACACCACTYACCCTCCATTGTCCACTCTTTCTTCTGAGTTGAAGGTTCTGTAATCTGCTCGTAATTTCATTATGTCATTAGCAATTAATTTTGGAATAAAAATAGTTGTAATTCTCTTTCTGGAAAGAGAGTGGTGCTAATGAGTGTGTAAGGTCCATGTGACTGAGACTGAAATACAGGAATTACCTTGTCAGTAAATACTGCAAACTGAAGACTGAATTATTTTGTAGTACAATTTTAAAGAAGTAATGAAATGCTCCCACTATATTAGTGGTGAATTTTTTTTTTCCCTGTTATTTTAATTGTTTTTATTTCATTATTGTTTATTTTAATATTGTTCGTGCTCTTTGATCTAATAATTGCCTTCTGATGAGTTTATTACACTTTTCGGCAGGAATATCTGGATGTTTTGGGAAGACCAATGGTTTTAGCTGGAGAACAAGCCAAACAAGTCCAATGGACAAATGTCTATCTGGATGCTCTGGTATGATCTGTATTTATCTCTATTAAAGTAAGAATTTTAGCAAATCAGTAACTATATGGATCTGCTTTCTTGAGGATCCAATTTCTCACAGTTCCAACCATAATATTCCTGTGTTTCTAACATCTATACMCTTCAGTAGAGCAACCTCTACGAAGAGAACTATTCATGATGTGCTGGTCATTACTTGCACCTAGTATCTTTCTAAGTGACCTGAAATTTAACAGAGAAAAGCAAGTTGTCCTATGCAGATTTTAAAGTGTAGGTCACTGTTGTTCTCAACGTAAGAAAAAAACAAAAAAGAAGCAAGTAGTTTTCCAGTGTGGTACCTACTGCAGTAAAGGTCATTTGTTATAATTAATGGTGAGGAATTCTTAGTTTTTCCTCTTCTTTTTTTTTTTCTTTTCAAAGAGTATTCCAGGCAGAATGAAATCTATCACTATTATTGGATATTTGCACAGATTTTGAACTTGGTTCTTTAAGCTATCATGGTTGTTGTAATTGCTTGCTTGCTCAGGGTAATGATTTCTTTAATCTTTAATTGGACRGCGTATACAATGGGGAAGTGAACAAAAAGATATATGAAATGCTTTCTTACTGCTGAGTTTATCAGTTTGGTCTTGTAAAACAAACATATTCAGGAAACTACAAAAGGAAAAGTATTGTTAGCAGCAATCTAATCTCTTGCTCTGAATAATCTTCTTCTGAGCAACTCTAGCAAGGCAAAAATTACTGCAAAGTGGTCATTTGGCATCACGTATTTCACGTGGTCATCTAATTTCGTGTCAAAACGCACATCTTCCCGTCAGCATTACTGTAAAATTGTTATCAACATATAATTTTTATCATCAATATAACTGACCATGACACAAAGGAACTAGTTTTTCTTTGAAATTTCAATGCCCAGAAGCTCATTAACCATGTTTTCTTGGTTATTGTGGAGGTACTTACTGGAAACATAAAGGATGTGATGACAAAAGTTTGTATGTTCTGTGCATTTCCTGTTGTAAAGCCAAAAATAAATTTGTAACTAGGGATAGAGATCTGTTTAGTCAAGTAAAATGACTCCTGCAGGCGTCTGTTGTGTTACTTTATGTATTCAGTGGGTTCATTCAGTCTTTCCTTCAAGCTTTTCTCCATTCATGTGTTATATATGTGTGTTTGTGAATATATAATTATATATACATATATTTGTGTGTGTGCATACCCACACACACATGCATATATATATAATTATATATAAATAAAGTAGGACAACACAGGGTAAAGTATTGAGGTAAAGGCTGAAATTTGTGTACTTTCTCTTCACAGTTGAGAGCATAAAGGTACAGGTGTATCTAACCCCTGTGAAACCTTTTCCTGATTCTTGGTTTTATAAGGAAGTGGGACTAAGAAGTCACATTGGTTTGTTATATTAAATTCCCTAAAACAATTCCCTCGTGTAGGGCTTACAGTTCTAAAGAGGTACTTTCATTTCAGGCTGGTTTTCAAGACTGTCTTTAATAATTTGATGTACTTGCAGCAATTCACACCTTTTTTCTAGCCCTATTCCTTCAGATTCTATTACTGTGTTGCTCTGGCCTCATTTTCAAGATAACCCCAGAACTTTCAGATACTTTTAGGTTTACCAGTTAGGCATAATTTATTCATAATTATTATGCTCTCTAACTGTACTTTTTTTTTTTTAGGGGCGAGAATGTGTTATCTCCCATGCATACCCCTCCTGTTTCATTATGTATCTTTTCAATGTTTCTTCTAAATAGTGTCCTCTCTCTTTTCTACTGATTCATCCCTATTTCTCTTATTTCCTTACAAAATCCACTTCACTTTGCTTGTAACTTTATTAACTCTGACCTCATCACCTTTCATTTGATACACGAATGTAAGTTCATGAAGGATGGTTTAAAATTCAAAAAGGTGCTACTAGACTGGGAAAATGGAGAACAGATTTCACCAGGGTGGATTAATATAGTGTTCTAGCTAATATTTTTTTCAAGTGAAACAAAGGGAGAAAAGTGATAYGACTCCTCAATAAAATACATAGAAGGAGACTGAGCGTAAATGAAGGGAAAAAATTTGAAATAAAACTCAAACAATCACATAAAAATAGGTAGAAATCTCCCTATGGACAATTTAGAATGGAAAATAAAACCTTCCTGGCTATCTGAACATATGGTTTCCTGGATCCTATTTTCAGTGTGGTTTGTGAATGTTACCAAAGGAAAAACAGATTTCTTATATCTTCCCAAATAAATGAAAATTCCTTGCCTCAGTTACCTCAGTACCAGAGAAGACTATGTGGTTTTCCAGAGCCGATGATGGACATTATTGCACACCATTGAAAAGTAGTGATGATAGAAAAAGTAGTAGGCTTACCTGTTGTACTTTTCTGTTGGTTTTGCCTGTATRTTACCTGCCTGTCGTGCTTTAACCCCAGCCATCAACCAAACCCAATGCAGCCCYTCACTCACTCCCCCACCAGTGAGACTGGGGAGAGAATCGAAGGGAAAAAGCTGGAAAGCTCATGGGTTGAGATAAAGACAGTTCAGTAGGGAAAGCAAAAGCTGTGCACACAAACAAAGCAAAACAAGGAATTAATTCCCTGCTTCTCATGGGCAGGCAGATGTTCACCACTCCAGGAGACCAGGGCCCCATCACATGTAAAGATGACTTGGGAAGACAAACACCATCACTCCAAATTGAAATTCATTATTTTTAAGCTTGATTGGGCTTTTTCCTTTTTCCCCTTTCCCCTTTCCC